>APFE030227392.1:579-13228 GCA_000404065.3 Pinus taeda | reverse complement strand
TTCAATGCTACCAGCGAGAACTGATACATGTTCACCACAACCCATAAATTAACGCTTCATCAGATGCAACATATTTGTCATTACCCATACCTTCCGATTGTTCCTGCATATTGTTTTCTGCATCAAATGTATTACTGCATACAGAGCTTGCAACTCTCTTCCAGTCTGAAAAAGATTTCTCTAGGTGATGTTCTTCGTGAAATGAACATAATTCAGAATTTATGCATTGATCAAAGTGGAACAAAGAGCTCTATGTAGTTTTTACAGTGAACTGGCTACTTCCTGATGGCATGCTTCCTTGTTTATGCCTGGGCGGATGGTTTCTTGCAGACATGTCCATTTTCCATTGTCTAAGCTCAGACACTTTTGTTGCCAAGTTCTTGATGAGGCGAGTGAGGGTTTCAATATCATTGGTTTCCTTGTCTATACCTTTGCTCACCACCACTGGGACTTCCTACTCACGTCCTTAGAGTCCTTTGTTAGCTCACCATCCTTGATGACTCCAATCGCACGCAAGTGTTTCTCAACAACAATAGCCTCTTTGCAGTTTTCCAATAGTGTTGGTTTCGCAACTCGCTTGACGAACTACTCAATGTTGGTCGACAGTGCAGACGTGTAGTAATCAACAGTGATGGAGTCATGAGGTTTGATTGCAAAAAACTTGTTCAATATGCATGTAAACCTCTGATTGAATTCTTTTACCTTTTCATTCCCCTCCATCTTCAGGCTTCCCAATTCTTTGAGTACCTTGGTTGGGGTCTTGTTGTCAACATAATTTTCAAGAAACATGCATTTGAATGCACCCCAGTTCTGTATGGAGTTTGCTGGAAGGCTATGATACCATGCAACTGCATGACCGTATAAGGTACATGGAAACAATTTACATGCTATGCCATTGTATTGTACCTGAAGGGTCTGCAACTGTAGGTAGAAGTTGTCCAAATGGTCTTTTGCCTTCACTGTGTTGTCAGGGTTGAACTTGATGTTCATTCTCTCTACCTGCTTTGGCATCTTGTGCAAAGCACTCAAGAGAGCCAATGGTCCCCGAGTCATCCATTCTAGATTTTGTTCAGCCATATCTTCCTACTCTTCTTCAGAATCTAATGGTTCTAGTTCTGAGTTTGTTGGTTCGTCTCTGCCTCTGCCTTCTCTGCTACCTTCCCCTTTGCCTCCTGTATTGGAGTCTAATCCTAAGATCATGACAGTGTCTTCTTCCCCCTGTCAGAAGATCAAAGGTTCCTCTCCATCTTCAATAGATTCTGCCAGACCTTCAAGTGTGGCAAGAACTAATTCTTCCACTGACGATACAACAACACCTATGGGAGTGGCTTTTAGTTTCCTTGAAGCGTATGGAAGATTTTGTATGCCTGGGATCAATCTGACTGCTTTCGCCAACTGGCAGGTAATGGGACAAATAGAGCGAAGGTGATGATATGGAATTTTGTGTTCAGTCCTGGGAGGTGATTAGTAACCAACTGTAGAGTCGCACGTAGGTGAGAGGGAGTGTGAGTTATTTTCTTGACCAAATGGTTGATGAGTGAGTGTGAGAGGACGTTCAGCCATAAACAACTGGCTGCCCTCCTTCTAGTGCCATAAATGTTGACGGTGATAGACCTACCAACATTCAGGGGATCTCCCCGGTATGAAGTACCAACTAGAACTCACACCATTTGGAGCTGGAGTCTCATCCGGTATGGTGGTATGGTTTCCATTATCTTAAATATTTTCCTTAGCTCTTGCTTGTCAACATAGGAGAGAGTTCTGCTTTGTCTTCAAGTAGTGAGGTTCACGTGCCTGGTGATTGCTAGTGTTACTTGTGTCAATGGTTTTTTCACCACAGAGGGAGAGGGTCAGAGTGAGTCCCAAGTCAGATGGGAGGAAGCCTCAACTCTGTTAGGAACACACAACACAACAGGATGTGCACAGCTTTCGGAGGAGCATTCCACATGGATAAGGTAGTCACAACACACAAATAAAGATAACACATACAACACACAACGTAGGAGTCCACGCGAGTGCGACGATGATTATAGCAAGTTTTTGTGAAAGGTCTCTCTGATGTCCAAGGAGATAACTAACATGAGAAGGATAGTGTTAACAACCCATACAACGCATTTTCATTAAAATATGTGTATTACAACAAATGAATGAGTTCATGTGTTAAACACAAGTTAAAGGGACATGTATTACAAGTGTTCAAGATTAGTCTTACAACAGTTACAACACGTGTGAAAACATGTTGGCCTCTTAGTAGGCTTCTGAATTAAGAAAAAGTTCCAAGACACATCATTACACCATACATCACTAGCCCCGTGGGTGGGGCATTAGAGCCACTACTTACTCCTTGAATAAAAGATTATAGACTCTCAAGGTTATGTCGGAGGAGTTGATGTGAAAAATTCCTTTGCATGTACAAATGAGGGGGTATTTATAGCCAAGGGTGAAACTGACCCTTGTGGATGTTCGACTTCCTTCATGACTATTTGACTTCCATGACATTTTGACTTTACATGACTCTTCATATGACAAGCGGGTCTCTTGGACTTCCACATTACATTACATTGATTGATAGTATGGCCCATAGTAGAGATGTGGATGATATGACTCATGACACGACTCAACATGATAGTGTTGGTACATTCATGTTGTTGCTGGTTTGCATGTCGAGCTGTAGTGTTGCTTGGTGATGGATGTCCTCATGGTGCATCACAACTTCACCTCCGCATGAAAATGTGTGCGGAGTCTTCGATGGTCGTTAGTTGGCTTGATATTGCATTCACAAATTTATTCTTGCTTGTACCTTGGCATTCTTGACAGGTTCATCCATTCACGAAAAGTGCATGTTCGTCCATCCGTCTGTGCATGAACACATCCTCGCATGTTCAGTCCGTTCGCAAACACATCTTTGCATGATCGTCCATTCGTGAGCACATCTCTTTGCATGCATCATTTTTTCATCTATTGGTGAATATGTCCTTCTGCATGTAGTCCGTTTGTTCATCCCATCTGTCTTCGCGCCATGTTTGTTGTGTACCTGTATCTACAATCACTCATGATGGGACAACATCAAATCCATAAACCTCCTAGTCTACCATGATGCATGATCGTTTTGGATGCAGGTTACCAGGAGAGAAGACAAGGTTGCGAGCTTCGAGCTGGGATAGAGGCTCCGGACATCGTTGGTGAAAACTACACAGAAGTAACTAGGGGATGGTGACGGGAAATCCAGATCAATAGTGATTGTCCCCGTGGTTTGGATCAGTTAGAGGACAAAACTGCACAATTTTTGGGAGCAGTAGTCCAGGCCGCGGGAAGGTTGGGTAGACAAAATTTGCATAATTTATGGAAGGAGCAGGAAGTAGGGGCCTAGCAACCAAAACTGTGCAATTCTTGGAGGGAACTGGCAGCTGGCTGCTGGGACCTTAGCAACAAAAACATCGTAATTCTTGGAGGGAACTGGCAGCTGACTGTTGGGGCTTGTCAGAAAAAATTGTGCAATTCCTGGAGGGAACTGGCAGTTACCTACTGGGAGCTACTGGCAGGAAAAACTGCGCTGATGTTGGGAGGCTGGCCTATTTATCACCTCTGTGTAGTTTATGGGCTAAGCAGACTGCTTTGTAGTAGAGGGCTTGCTCATGAAAGCTGCACAATTTTCTAGGTGAGTAGACTGCTAACTAACTAGTGAGCTGGCTGGAAAAACTGCGCAATTTTATGAGGGAGATAGGGACGGGCACTGGGTGTCTATTCGGCCTGTTTGCACAATTTTTTCAGTCAGTGGAGTGGGCAAGGTCTATAGCATGTGTGAAATTTTTGAGGGGAATCAGTCATGAGGTGACTGTCGGGTCAAATTCTACGACTAACTAGTAGGAAGGCTGATTGATCAGCATGCAGGAAGTGTAGCTTGAAATGGCTTGCTTGGTGCTTTTGCGCTATTCTGGGTGACAGTCGATCAAGTTGATGACAAGGTGAAGGTCCAGCTGTTCGAGGGGAATCCGGTCATCATGAATTCACAAAATGATTAAGTGTGTGAACGAGTGAAAAGATGCATATGTGAACTTGCAAACACACACTTACATGACTTGACGACAAGGCGACTCAAACCATCCAGACACACATGCTCAGCATGACTGACCGATGGTGTGAGCAACAAGTGTGATGCTTGTGATAGATTGTTGGATGATCGCAATGAAGCTTGTGCGACTTCGTGTGTGAGTGTAATAGATGTTTACACACCTAACACAACATGTACACACGAAGCAAAGACCTTGTGTATGACCAGAACATGGTCGCAAGAATAACATTGACATCAACACGCAAAATTTGTCTATCAAATGAACAAGCAAGGTTGGTGTGAAGACTCACATGAGCTCATAGGGAGAACCCTAGTGAATGCAGACATCAAGTAAAACTTTTAAAGGAGGCTCCGAAATGGGATGCAGGCCAAAATTTTGGAGGGTGTTGCAATCGCTACAACACATGATTACGTTCTTGTTGTCCTATTTCAATTAAGTTGGTAGCATACATTCATTCGCAACATTTGTACAAGTTTGTCATAATGTTAATGATAGAAATTGTGTTGAGTCTTATGATTTGAACTATTTTTTAAACTACGCCTTTGGTATAATTAAAAAAGAACTTACATCAAATATTAGACAATGTATCTTCAACAACTATCCTAGGATGGTTTCATCAGACATTTATGCCAAAGTATGAAGGAGTCCTCTATGGAGGCGGAGGAATTGTCGAGACGACGAAAAGTGGCCAGAATTCGGGGAAAAATAATTCAAAAATCTTATAGAGGCAGTGTTTGAATCATGCTTTTGATGGTGTAAATAGATTCAGCACCATCAAAAACTTCTCAAGCACCTAAAATTATGAAATTTGATAGCTTTTACTTGAATTTACAAAAATCTCTGCAAGATTTTTTCAAAATATGGCCAGAATTTCCATAATTTTTAGAGCAAAAAAGCAGTCTTGTTAGACTACGACAAGTATGAATGCCATAAATGCCTAACCTTCAACTTTTGATGTGATATTTTTACTCTTTTTATTATTACAAAATAAGGCATAAACAAATCAAACAAATGAGATTGAAGATTATATATATATATATATATATATATATATTATATAATATATTATATATATATACTATATATATATATCTATATATATATATATATATATTATATATTATTATATATATATATATATTATATATACATATACATATACATATACATATACATATATTAAACTATAGAAATTTTGCAAATTTTGTTGGCCAAACCAAAACTAATACTGGTTTGACTAAAAATCCCAATACATTATCTACCTTCCCGTGACAAAGATAATAAGGAGACTTCATTAATTTTTTAAATCCTTAAGAAAATGCTTTTTTTTTTTTAAATAGTATTATTTTCTTTTACTATATACACGTACAACCATGGGATTTTTTATCGGGCCTTGTATTTACAAGATTTCCACACAAAATAGTTTTAATGTTAAAACTAGCATTTGCACCAAAAGGTGCAAAGACTAGTCAATAGTGTTTTGGCATTTGAGGATTGCGGATTTGATGATAGTATCCAAAAGGCAAACCTTGGAAAAGATTTCTTGGAAATGACACTGGAAGTATTATTTAATGGGTCGACACTAAAGTCATATAAATTGTTACGCTGGGGTTGGAGATTGAAGGACATATCCAGGAGGGAAAATTAGATTAAGGAAATGGGCCAAACATAGGGCTAGATAGTCCAATCATTAAGAGAAATTTTCAATGGACTTTATCTAACAAGCTTTTTTTTGCATGACTATGATTGTTTGACAGCATATAAATGTTTCTTATTCTCATTTTCTCTTCATTTGCAAAAATCCTTTGTTACAGGAATCAAATAATAGCTACAGGAATTCCAAGGAACTACTAAATCTCTTCATTAATATTTGAATTTCAATGTTACATATTTCTACAGCTAAAATAGTTGTACGTAGTTTTGATGCAAGCCCAAACCAATATTTACTCATACATAAAAATTCAAGAAAACATTCACGCTTAATATCGATACATCCATTAACATTCATTAATGATTTGACCATACTTTAATCATTACACCTACACATTCTACTCTTGATAAGGAGTTGCTAAATTCCCACATTTAATTTGTAATCTATTTCAACACTTGGGATACTACAAACCATCATAGACGGGTTATTCACATGCATTTAGTTTACTCACATCTTAATAACTCTTACAATTTACTCTACAAAAATGAGTTCAAAAACTCTATTTCTCTTAGACATGTCAACATCATATATTCACAATGGATTAAGAACCCTTAAGTTGTTGATTATGATTTCTAAAAAAAAGTATACCTAGAATTCAAGCCTGTATACAATGACATGCTGCCATGAGGTTTGGACACGCGTTGCTCCAAGTTTTGATTCAACACTGAAGTTTAATTATGCATCAAACTGAAGGGAAAACAATTATTTACCTCCAATCCATGTTCAATGGTGAGTTTTATCCAATGACACCTTTCTATGATGATTTCCTCAATAATGTTTAACTTTGATCTAGGAATTTCTTTAATAAGAAATGAATTATTTTGAAAGAAACCACCAAATCTAAAGTTACATCTACACGAACACTCCTAAATTCTATTAAAAACCTTGAATAACAAGCTCATCCATCAATTTCAATGCAAGGTGTCTCTTTCTAGGATTTCATTTTTAGTAGAGCAATTTTGCTTCGGTTGGAAGTCAACAAATACAAACCTAGATGCCCACTACTATGAACTCTCGACTTGAGTTAAGAAATACAATTACCAAATTTCCATGCTTAACTACCTTTGTCCACCCAAAGAGTTACCATAACTTTATCATAGATAAATAATTTAGCTCCAATGTGGATTATCAAGCAATGATTTACAGAAAAGCCTTCAATTTTGTTAGGCTTGACCATGCCTTGGTCAATTATCAATCCAAAATATTCAATGATAGATGAATCTGTGAACATCTTTAAGTGCAAAGAAAACCCAAATTTAATCCATTTGGTTTAGTAGTCAAACATATATACATTTTGATCACAGCATAGAGTAACCTCAAGTTATCAGTAACAACAGGGGTGGTTTTAATTATTATTCAGATGCACGTGATGTAGGTGATCACAACCCACTCTAGTAACTCATCAAATGGATACAAATTATCATTTTGTGACTACAATCTTTCAAACTCATGATCATTCACCTTGTTTTATATTAATTCCACATACTTTCAATGGAAAAAGAACCTGCATGTTCTCATTCAACAATGCAACAAAGCTTGTTCCTTTAGTTCATCTTCTCTAGAACGACTGAACATTTGTATATTACAAGTGGGTCGATTCCTTGCAAATGGTGTTTTTTTCCCATTTAAGTATTTGTACTCCAATATATATTAGACCCAAAAGAACCAATCCATTCACTTACTAAAATGGTATTATAATCTCTCTAGCTTCTTCACCTAATTTGTATTCAAATTTTCTGTGGACATAGCAAGAAGAATTTGAGAAACCATCAGTGGGGAATATCAATACAAGCATCAATAAATAACTTTAAAAGTTTAAAATAAAAATGTTTTGAATGCAAGCAATTGGAACACCTTTATTTGGAAGGCACTACAAAGACTTGCTATGTATTTTTCCAAAAGAATGAACTAGAAGTATACCAAAGCAAGAACTAAGTAGCTTGAGATGTCAACACCAAGTTAATAGGTTAAGATGCTTTGATTAAATACAACGGGTAATGAAAAATGTATGTAAGTGGTATAATAAAATTAAGTGTTAGATGCAAGCATTTATTTAGAAAATTTTGGAAAATCAAATTTGGTTATATTTGAAATAAAAGTGAAAAATTAAGATAAAGATAGAAGAGGGAGAGAGTAGTAAGAAGGAGGGGTTGAGATTGAAATGGAAAAGACAATTGCAGTGGCCATGCTTTCATCATTTCCCACTCAACTCACTTATCATCATCATGGATCCTGCAATAAAAATATTAGCAAGGCCAATCCTCATTCCACCCTTAACTGCTTCTCTAGACGTTCTACTCTTTCAGTTGGATTCTCCTCATCTTCAGTGTTCCAGTTTTTTTTTTTTTTTTTGTGTCTTTGCTTCTCCTTTTTATAGATCAATACGTTGTCACTGTGAATCCCAAGAGCTAGTAAGGTAATTGTACATTGAATTAAGTCCCCCAATATCCCAACAGGGGTTATGTATGTTCAACTAATACTCATGGAATCTAATTTGACATACCTAGGTTTGGGATTTTGATGTAACATGTAGTTGTAAAATAGAAAGAACAATGGGATTTTGATGTAACATTTAGTTGTAATACAAAAAGAAAAGTGTTTGGACCTACGTTGCCCAACAAAGACGGGACTTGTCTACAGGAGGATAAGACATAAGTGATTTTGTAAGGGCATAAATGTTTGGGTAGTTAACAACTAGCCTTGAAGCAGCTGGTCCAAACTGAGGAAGCAAGGATGGATTTTACAAATTTTAATTATAATAATTTTCATTTCTTATTTAGTAAGCACCTTTCTATTACATGACAACATAAGTTGAACATGTACTTACATTTCTGAGATCAAGGGAAAATTCCTGAACACTATTATGTCAATGTAATTCCAGTAGGTATATGATATGTCATTAGTTACATTTAGTGATATTAAAATTTTTAGTTAACATAACACCACGTGAGGGGTGATATTTGTTCTCTGTCTTGTGGAACTGATGGGTGACAATTCTTCTATCAGTTGTGACAATCTCTAATCTTGAGAAGTCATTTCATTATGCCAAATTGGAGAGAGTCATTTCTTATGTGTTTGCATCTCATTTGGGATCTGGAGCTTACAACATTTCCATTTATCATTTTACTTCTCGTTCCAGATATTTTGACCAGGGAGAACATGGAAGAGCCCGTGGAAATTTTTGTGCCTACAACTAGTATGACAAGACAAATTAAAATTTACAACATCAACGTATCAAGGAAATACAAATTAAGCAATTGTAACTTCAATGCAGTAAATGTTTTGTGAACATTAACCAACCCTTCGATCGTGAGACTTTTTAAAAGATATTGTTCTGGCAAGAAACATCTATATATTGTAGACTATGTATGTCAGATATGGGCATGTTGATATAATACAGATTGAAATTGAAATAAAATCAGAAGACAATGCCAGAGATGTATATATACAGAAACAAAATCTCACCGGACAGGGAAGTAAGGCATGAGAATGCATTCACTAAAATACAAGGCAATGTAATAGAAAAGTGACAACCCTCATGCATGATTATCATCATTTAAAGAAATGAACAACCTACAAATTTAATGGTTGATACAATGTGACTCGATATTTTCAATATGTATTACCAAAGGCATTTTGTCGTGATTTAAAATGAACACTATTGTCATTAAATAATCCACTAGTGAAAAAAGCTTAAATTTCAAAACCATCAAATAACCATTATTTTTTAAATCAGTAGCCTCGAAAAAATTTGTAAAAACAAAAGCATTCAATTCAATAATGAATCCACATAATAGACATCTACTAGATTTAATCTCCAATACAAAATTGTGTTACCTTGAGAAATCCTCCCTTATAAGCAACTAGCTAAAATAACATGAATGGAGGAATCATTGGATAAATAATCTATGTCCATCATATCATATGTAACAATGGTATAATGAACTTGTAATCAGTATTTAATTGAAATGAATCTAAAACCAGTTAGAGAGAAACAAGCATAGCACCCAAATATTTTAAGACATGACTCGTAGATTCCTTTACATTGAATAAATAAGCTTCAATTTCTATATCATAAAGACAACATATAAGTTGTTCTAAAGGCTTAACAATAACAATAGGCTTGATAAAATTTAAATAATTTATGACTTAATATTCATATTAACAAATGGAAGAATTATGCATTTATAAGATCAAACAAAATATAAAAGTGGTTTCTTTAGTTCCTGATATATTTCTTTGACATGTATTCATAGGGAGGAAGAGGTGCAAAACAAAATTGCATCAATGTTGGTGAGGGAAAAGCTGCAAACAAAATTGTAATATTTTTCGTTCACTATTATAAAAAAATTTATGGAGCAAAGTTCATGGCATTTGAGCAACTATTCATATATACAGTGTTAGCATCGACAATGGAAACACCAATTTGTATCTACAATACCAAGATGGGAATTGCGGGACTGCCAATCCAACTGAAACATTATTACAGTATCTCTTTCATGAATATATATAAGGCATTGTAGGAAGGCCTTCAACTTATTGAGGAGGTCAATAGTTGGTTGTAGACGATGGAGAAGGAAGACCAGATGCAGAAGGTGTTTGGCCTTTATGTCAAGAAGAGCAACTTGTTGGGCATGTATCACTTTACAGTATCCATATAGTATGGATAAGTACTCGCTATTCATCATGATAGTCTGAAATAGGGGAAAAACAAAATTTGTTGAATTAGTTGAATGCCATAAGTGGAAATCATAATTTTTTTAGTATAAGTAAAGGAAAGTGTAAAACTTTAATGAAATGTAAAAAGTACTACAAGGATAACATGTTGTGGAGGAGGAAGATTTTATTTATTTGTAAAAGGAAAAACATATTGAAAATTCAAGTGGTATTTGCAATAAATATTTGTAAAAGAAAGAAAGCTTGTCTCCTTATACTTTAATGGAAGTATAGAGGTGATGAACTAGCGTAGATGGTGGATGGACAGAAAAGCGAAGATCATGCTAAAGAGTGTGGGGGAAATTGAGGTGAAACTATGCTTACTGAAAATGAATCAAAAGGAATTGGATGCAGTTATGACACTATAGCTGGTTGTGTCAGGCCAGGCAGTAACTCCATTAGGCAGAAAACTAATTTGTGTTATTACATCAAGTATGTTATTGTTCTATACAATAGGGTGTGATTGTTCAATTCATCTCCTGATGATTGTTCACATTCCTAATGTAATTATTTACATAAATTCACCCAATCACGAGGATTAGGTGTCAACATTCCCCACCTTAATCTGAAGGGATGTTCGTGAGTCCAAGCATCGTTCTGAATCTTTCAATCTTTTCTCTTCCAAGTGCTTTGGTGAAGATGTCTGCAATTTGCTCATTTGTGGAACAATGACGGAGATGGACTGTTTTGGCCTCAACATGATGTTGGATCAGATGATATTTAGTATTGATGTGCTTTGTTCGATCATGGAACTCTGGGTTCTTGGCCAACTTTATTGCAGAGGTGTTGTCAATCATAAGTGGAGTTGATTGTACTTGTTTTACCTGCAAATCTTCAAGAATTTTCCTGAGCCACACAATTTCTTTTGTTGCTTCAACTGCTGCCACGTATTCGGCTTCTGTTGTGGAATCTGCTGGAACTGATTGTTTGTGCAATCTCCAGGAGACAACTCCTGATCCAAGACTCATAGCATATCCTGAAGTAGATACCCTAGTTTCTTTGTCTCCATCGAAGTCTGAATCAGAGTATCCGATCAAATTGAAGTCATCCACCTGTGTGTACTTGATTCCAAAGTCTTGAGTTCCCTTCAAGTACTTTAGAACTCTTTTTGCAGCACACCATTGTCCCTCACAAGGCTTTTGTATAAACCTAGAGAGGATTCCAACAACAAATGAAATGTCTAGTCTGGTAGTAGTTAGGTAGTTGAGACTTCCTACAAGTTGTCTATACTTTGTTGCATCCTCAAATTCCTTTCCTTCAATAGACGTGAGCTTTAAGTTTTGTTCCGTTGGAGTAGTAAGAGGATTGCACTTTGTCATGCCAAACCTGTTCAACAAATCTCCAATGTATTTCCTTTGAGAAAGAAATATGGACTTTGGATGTTGGGTTACATCAATGCCAAGATAGTAATGACCGTAGCCCAAATCAGTCATTTCAAAACTTTTCCCCAATTCTTTCTTTATGGATGCAATGTAGCTTTCATTGTTCCCTGTCATTAAAAGATCACCTACATATACCACAAGATATACAATTGTTTTTCCAACTTTCTTGACAAATAAAGTTGCATCATCAAGATCAAAATGATTGAAGTTGAGTTTCAGAAGATGCTCAGTTAGCTTTTCATACCAGGCTCGCGGTGCTTGTTTGAGGCCATAGAAGGACTTCACAAGTTTGCATACTTTATGTTCATGTCCTTTCACAAAAAATACTTTAGGTTGGGACATAAAAACATTCTCTTTTAGATCTCCATTCAAGAAGGCAGTTTTTACATCCATTTGATGGACTTTCCAACTGTTCTGAGCTGCTAGTGCAAATAGTGTCCGGATGGTGGCCCATTTTGCTGTGGGGGAAAATGTTTCCTCATAATTGACCCCTTCCTTCTGTGCAAAACCTTTTGCCACAAGCCTAGATTTGTTCTTGTCAAGTGAGCCATTAGCTTTGTACTTGTTCTTGTAGACCCACTTACAGCTAATTAGTTTGGTTCCAAATGGAGGATCAACCAGATTCCAAGTTTCGTTCTTTATGAGGGCATCATACTCCTTTTGCATCGCTTCTTTCCATTCATCATGAGAAGTAGCTTCTTTAAAGGAAGTTGGTTCAAAATCTGTAGACAAGTTCAATTCACAATCATAAGAAACATCGATATCAA
>APFE030227387.1:0-13001 GCA_000404065.3 Pinus taeda | reverse complement strand
AATTGTGGATTAAGTCGAATTAGGAGGTTGAATGAGCCCAAATAATTATCCATTTTTGGGGCTCATCACTACCAACACCCTTGACTTGGACTTATAGACGCAAAGAGAATATTGCCTTCATAAACCCATAACATTCAAGATCAAAACAAAAACTGACTTGTATCCTTAGAGCCTTGCTCTATTTATACATTCCCATGGTCCACGGACCATGGGCAGCTTGACTCACTTTTTATTTTCTACATTATTTTAGAGCGGACAACCCTTTGACTTTACTCCTTACAATTGATGCTCTGCACACCTCACAGAGCCTTTACCATACTATTACCCAAAATTGTCGGCTTTGAGCCCCAAAACCATTACACGGGACCTCCGCTACATAAAAATTGTTGCTAACTCAAGATCATGTGTCGAGTAATTCTATTAGTGCTCATTAGGTTTCCATGACTCATAGCCTACTACCTGTCCTTTTTGCATAAGAGCTCCACCATGTCCTCTTTTGTAATCATTTGTAGATACCACAAACTTTTTATATGTATCTGTAATATTTAACACTCGAGCCTTCATCAACAACTTCTTCACTATTTGAAACTATCTGCACATTGCTTTATCCAATCAAATTTCTTACCTTGTCTCTGCAGTGATGTAATAGGATATGCAATGCAATATAACTTCATTATGAACCTCCTATAATAACCCGCTAACCCGAATACCTCATCCATATTTCTAGGAGCTTCCCACTCCATGATAGCTCTTATTTTCTAAGGATCCATTGCTATGTCTCCCTTGGAAACAACATGTCCGAAGTAATGTACCTTTGTTTCAAAGAAACTGCATTTTCTTAACTTGGCATAAAACTAATACTCTCTCAATAATCTGAACATTTATACTAAGTTCTTAACATGTTCTTCCTTATTCTTAGAGTATTACAATATGTCATCAATGAATATAACAACAAACTTGTCCAACAAAGAATGAAACACACTATTCATCAATCAAATTAACATAGATGGAGAATTAGTCAAATCTAATGGAACTACAAAAAAATCATAATGCTCATACCTATTTTGGAAATTTGTCTTGTAAATTTCCTCTTCCTTAATGTGTACCTCATGATATCTGGATCTCATATTGATATTTGAGAACACTATTGTTTGCTTCAATGGATCAAAAAATCATCAATCCTCAAAAATAGATTTGTGTTCTTGATGGTCACCTCGTTCAACTTCATGTCATAAATGCATAGCCTAAAGTACCATCCTTCTTCTTCAAAACTAATATTGGTGCACCCTAAGGGGATACACTTGGCCTAATGTATCCCTTGTCAAGAATTTCCTTTAATTGCAACTTCAAATCTACTAATACTAGAGTGCTCATCCTGTATGGTGCCTTTGATGCTGGTGCTACCCTGGGTATGAACTCAATGGAAAGTTCCACTTATCTATGTGGAGGAAACTATGAAATCATTGTAGGAAATACATCCTAAAATTGTTGCAAGATCGAGTACTTGTTGGATACCTCCACTTCCTCAACATCCTTATCTTTATTTCTAGAAATATGCACTACAAATAACACACACACTTTTTTGTAACTACGCTTTACCTGCATCGTTGTCACCATTCTAACTGATGTTTCTATCTTCTTACTATGTAATATGATTTATTCTCCATTGTCATCCAAACACTCAATTGTCTTGTTGTAACAATCACTTTCCTCCTATGAAAATAGAACCAGATAATATCTAAAATCATACTATATGATCCCAACAACAATACATTTGAATGTTCTAAGCTAGGCATAACATTCAGCTAGAATGAACAAGCTATTACCGAGTGATACACACTCTTATTTGCACTTGTAGCCAACTTCATAACCATGATTCTACATGCCCTTATTTATTCAAAGTACACTTATCCACCAAGTCTGACTAACATAACTATAATTAGATCTAGGTTTAATGAAAGTGGAAGCAACTTGATCATAAATCTTACCTTCCATCTTGATAACATTTAATTGGTGATCTTCCTACTTATTATCCAACATTACATAAATCTGTGGAATGCTCTATCCAACATCCCAAACTGTCGATGCTTCCTGTGCACTGTAAATATAAGGCCAACACTCTAACAGTCTTGTACCATCACTCTTCTTCTATCGCCCTCCAGTATCTGACCCATGTACCTGTCTAACCATGTTGAACTCCTTATTTGGTGTAACATTTTCTTTCTCATCTTCATCTTGTGGCCTTGTTTTCTTCATCATCCATTTAACTTCACATTTTTCTTTTCCTTTCCATCTTTGCTGAGATTATTTCCTACTCTTTTATTGTTGATAACAATGTTTGAAGTTACCAATGACTTATTCAAGTGACCGAGGCTCATCTTAGATAATCGAATCTCTAAATGCTAATGGAAATCCACTAAAAAATATCTGAAATTTTTCCTTCTCATCCTTAAGATACGTTAAATTCCTTAATAACTCCAAGAACTTACTCGTGTATTCCTCATCTGTTATCAATCCCATATTTATCTCATAGAATTCCTTAGTTGTTATTGTAGTACCTATATAAAAATTACTTCTACCTTAAAAGTCTCTTGAATTAATGCCAACTCAACTCCTTTGTCCTGATATCTCTATCCTCATTCACATCTTCCCACAAGATATCTACTTTTCCTTTGAGGCTAAAGATATCTATTCTAGCCTTCATTTTCTTTGTGTACTCATGTAACTCAAAGAACTTATTCATCCCGAGTAACCATGGTTTTAAATCTTCTGGATTCCTCAAATCTGCATCAAAGGTAGGTGGCTTTTCTTTCTTAAACTCATCAAGAAAATATCCCCTATCACTCCTTCTATAAGGATGATAACAATGACGATCATAGTGCTTGTCAGAACTAGAACAAGAATATAACTTGTGTCCATCACCTCTTCTATCTGGAGTATATAAGGACATGCCATATCTGATCTTATCATCTCTATCTGACCTATGTCCACTATGAGATATACTTCCATATGCCCCATTATTCCTATCTTCCTACTCACATCTAATCCTGAGTGGCCCCTACCTTTGCAATTCTAACAATATATCGAGGATTATTGTATTGCGTTATGTTCGTTTCTTCTATGCCTACCCGATTCTAGCATTATCGACTTTGCAACTTCTTATTTATGCCTTCAATCTCCTCAATGTGTATAATATGTAAAACGAGTTCCCAACACCACGCTTCTCATCTAATCCGTAGGGAAAGTCTCATGAACTATAGTCTATGATATTCCTAGTCATCTTTTATATTCTTCGTGTAACTATAAAATGTTAGCTAAACTAGAACATAATATAATCAACATACCTTAGTATAGTTCTGGTGAGGGTAACTTGTCTGCAAGAGAAAGCATATTAGCACAATACATGTATAAGCATAATCATAATAATACATAAACATCATTTCCACAATTACCAATGCATGACCATATCGACCACATACCATGACCTCATGTACAACAACTATCATGATGTCAATGTGTGCATAATCAACATATGTATGACACACATTCATATACATTGCATACAAACATGACATGCATAACCAATTCATAAGTGACATATACTCATGATAAACTCATCCAACATCAAGACCATCAACTTTGACATGGTGACACAATTACAACCATGACCAATGCCATGAATACACAACATTGACATAGATCAGAAGCATAGAGAAAAAATATATGCAACCAACATGAATACATGACCAACACACTACCCATCTAGTCCAAGGGATCAACCATGCTCTAATACCACTTTGTAACACCCTCCCCCAACATTCACCCAATCTAATGTTCACTAGGGTAAATATGTGACGATATTCTACTATGATGTGATTAAAATCCCCAAGTATAGTTAAGGAAGTGGAACTGACAAATAAAATGAAACTGACCTTTCACACATGCTATATAATCTTCAAGAGCCACCCAAGCCTTCCAGGTGACCATCCCTTGAGACAAGTGGACATTTCACTACCCTAGAACCTCAGTCACTTCCATGACAACTCATGCATGCGACTGGGACTCTCCATTCACTCCCATAGCAAGGAATCCATGAGATTGGGGAAATTTTCAACTACTTCTGAGCCAGTGACCCCTACTTCTCTACCAATTTTTCAAGGCCAAGACTCAGGCCACTTCCTATGACTTCATGAAAACTTCAAAAATGATGAAGAACATTGAGACAACATTACTAATGCAAATATTTGATCAATGACTTGACTGGATCCCTACTATCCGTGACAGACATTTCCTCAAACATGTCACAAAAATGCATTCCATAGGTCATAACAACATATCTGAGTATGGGGGTCACATACTTATCTATGATTCTTAAAGAAGCATTGTTACCTTATCAAAATAGTTGCATTATCATCTATTAGGTCATATATTCATTGTACATTCATTTGAAAATTAAAACATGATGAGAGCCATACACCAAGTATGTCATAAAACATACTCATAACCATCATATAACCAATAGAAATAACATGCATATAACAACCATAAAAACCACATATAATCTAGTACATTTAGCCAATCACCCCCATGCCATATTCCAAGTAGGAATGTGGGAATCAAAACCAAACCAAGTCAGGTTTCCTCAGGATTTGTCACAATCCCCATCGAATCACTAGGCCCTAAACAAGCATGGATTCCACGCAATTTCTCCACCTACACCATGAGGAATTCTCTTGTCCCATAGTATTTAGGCTTTATTGTATATCCCACCATACAATAGTCGAGGATTCATAGGACTAATCATGAATCCATCCTCTAGGCTTTACCTTATATCCCGTTATTCACTAGTCAAGGATTGATAGGCCTCATCAAGAGAACAAACATCTATTCTTTATTGTATATCCCATCATACAATGCTCGATGATTCTTAGGCCCACCAAGGCACACACAAATTTGCCTTCCACAATCATAGTTTGGCTAAGGGATTCATAGGCATTGTGTTCTTTCTTTCAGAGACCACCTCACTCAGATTTGAGATCATATGTTAATCTAGATCAACCAAATACAAGACAACCCATCACATCATGTTTATCCGTAAATCGAAAGGTAGGGTTGATGAACACTGTCAAACCTCAAAAAACCCATGCCAATGATAGAAAGAGAACAAAATACACAGATGCATGTACCATGCATGCCCAAAACTAGCAAGGAAATCACACATCAAAATCGATACCTAAAAATAATCTCAATGTAGCTAATAGATGTTGCACTTCCTTGCTTGATATTTTACTTCTTGGACCTTCCTTTGCTTTCTCGGTCTAATGGTGGAGTGCTACAAGAATATTCTAAGTTTGCAAGAGTGCGGGAGAGAGAAGATAGAGAGAGCTCCAGAACTAAACTAACAAAAGGTACCAACTCATCCTTAGAATACATTCTATTAATCAGGCCTCTATGTTTTTCAATTTTCCATTGTTTTCCTTAATTTTCTCCTAAATTCCATTGTTTTCATAAATAAAATGCCAATTAATGCCTCATGCCCTTCCAGCCTTTGCCATTTCCTTTGCCAATTTTCTTAGCCATAAGAAACCAAATGAATACCTGCACTTGTATGTTTTTCCCAACATTCAGGTTGGATTATGTGTCCCATGACCTTTGTTATTATATTTTCCTTTATTAGCTTTATCACATGGAATTTTTTACTAAGGTTGTTACAACCGACTTAGATCGGCCTTTGTCATTAACCTCTCGAGATCATGTTGGTGATAAAACTTCATATAGTGATATTAAGGTCCATGGGAAAAATGGTAAAGTCAAGTTTCCCTATAGGTTATGTGAAGACAATCATCCTATTTACCATCTTCCTTCTCTGGATGAATCCTCAAAAGTTTTGGAAAACCTTATAGCTTCTCAACCATGACTTCTGGCTAGTTATCCAAATCTTTCCCCTAATCCTCCACTAGATGATGAAGTGATTGCTCATAATCCAAATACAATCAATCTCACTCTCTCTGAATGTGAATCCCATGATTCTGTTACCGACCAACCATTGGTTGAGGTAATGGTTGACTCAATTCCAACTTTAGTTGATCGTACCTTTCCCGTAGAGAGTAAAGTGAATACTTATCACATTCTTCCATTTCTTCATATTCTAATGAGATGGGGGGGAACCCTCCCATTTCAATGGAAGAGAGAGACAATCCTCCTATTCCCACAACACAAGGATGAAATTATCCCATTACCGTAACATAGCAGAAAAATTATCCTGCTCCCATAACACAAGGGGGAAGTTCTCCCATCCCATGACACCCCCTGCTAGTAGTATGGTTAGTTCCTTTGTTTGGAGTCGATTGGAGAGATATCATCTTCCACCTTATGTGACCTTCTAGATTATATTATAGAATTATAATATGTCTATACCTCAGAGAGTGATAAACGAATGGGTGTTTATTAATATTTTGTCCTCAACTACTTGGCAAACTTTTAGTTCTCGCATCTTGTGCCCATTACCCAAAATCTTTTGAATTTTAACAGAGGAACCAATCAACTATTTGGGATCATTCTTCATTTTCCTATTACTTTGGGATAAAATATTGTCTATATTAATGGGAAGGTAGTCCAAGTATCTTTGGATTTTATTTTACTCCTTGGGTGTGACTATTTTTATGGCATGGGAGCTCTTCTCTCTTCACTCTTTCATGTGAAGCATTTCCCACATGAACGAAGGATCGTCATCATTGACTAACTTTTGTTTGTTAGTACTAATTTGAATCCTAATAAAATATCATTCCTAAATGTTCCTTATATGTAAGTGGTATCTTCCCCACTACAGATTAATTTTTTGGCAACTTGTTCCATACTAGCATCTAATGATGATCTAGTAAGTTATGTAGTACATTATTTATTGAGAGAATTGGAGCCTCATATTTCCATTGGATCCTTTGATACCTTCTAGAGCATTGTCCTCTCATATGATTAGAACCTCTTGGAAACTATGGGATTTTGAGGGTGATGAATAGGTCCCTCAAACAAAGTTTTTTTTCTTGTGTCAAGCTCATTCAAAAATGAGACAACTTCTTGGGGAAAAGTTCCATTTCTTGTGTCAAGCTCGTTAAAAAATGAAATAAGTTTTCATGAACATATTTCTTTTCCTATTTCAATCTCGTTAAAAAATGAAAAAAAATCCCCTTCTAAGCCAAGCACTTGATTAGATATTGTAAATTCTCAGTTGAGTCTCTCACCTGATCTCATAAATGAACCTTCATTCCATCCACCTATTAGTAAACAATAGTCTTCTTAGGTGAATTAAATGAAGCTTGAGGGGAATGTGCCTACAATTTTTTCATTATATTGGGGGTGTGCGAACTTATTTCAAGCATAGTTTTTCTCTATTTCAAACTTCTGTAAAAAATGAAACCACTCTCAAACATAATTTTTATCATGTTTCAAGCTTGTCAAAAAATGAAACCAATTTCAAGCATAGTTCCCCATGTTTCAATCTTGTGTAAAAAATGAAACCATTCTCATCCTATTCCTATGATTTCAATTCTTATCTCCCTATTTCTATCATACGAGCCTTAGTTTTCTCTTTCAGTTGTCACAATCTCCTTGTCCAGCATACACATTCACTTGTTTTTCTTACCCTTTCCTAAGGAACCGCTATGACGAGTGGTCTTATTACCCAACCACTTGACCTCTAAATGTTTTAAAAAGTTCCATCATAATGAGAACCAATATTTATCCTTTTATACCACTCATTACAAAACATGGATTTCTCTTTCAGCTCTTTTCATAATCCCTAAACGTGAAAATATTGTCGAGCACTTGTATTTCAAATTCATTAAAGTAAATGAAAATACATCTACTCATTATAAGTTTAACCCTTTTCTGGATTAACATAGACTATTTACCAAAAAGTAATACCTTAGTCGAACACGGCTAATAGGTCCTCCTGAGTATTGTTTTCTACCTCTTTGGACTCAAGAGACTATTGAGGAAAAGGACCCTTTGGAGTTTTCTTTTTCAAACTCTCTAAACATGAGAAGGAGTAGAGTTAGAACTTCGTTGGACTTGTAAAAAAATTAAACATCAATGTAAGTGTCAAACATGATGAGGCCTAACCACTCCTTCTCAAGGTTCATTATACATACTTAGAAGGATTCATCTAAAGGATGAACTTACAGATGATGCATATGTTATCCTCCTCAAGCTTGTTAAAAATAAAGAGGTACCAAACAAAAATGGCAGGGAAATTGGAAAATGGATTACTCTACTTGTTAATGGTAGTTAGTCGATCTTGAACATGAAACTCCTCCACTTCATCTTTGTGGCCGTCAGTTGCAAAATATGCTTGTCTTTTGGTGCATCATACCTTTTCAAAGCCTTTGTTATTTGTTTTGGGTCAACGATGCTAATTTCATTCATTTTCACTGATGTGTTTAGGAGAAGTCATTCACTTGATATCTACTATGATACGTTTAATCCTACATTCATGTTTTTCCCTCCTAAAACAATTCCATATTAAAATCATTTTGTCTCAAATCATGATACTAGTTTCGTGTCGTTTATGGGCGATGCATCAAGGCCCTCATGTGATGGTTCTCTTCTTGTTGACATTAGCTCATTATCCAGGAGGTTGACTTGCAGACTCTACCTTCAATACCTTAGAACTTGTATACATCAATGGAAATTTTCCTCACTCCCGGTGAAAGGTTTTTGTCACTCGCCTTCAACCAAAAAATTTTGTGTGGTGCTCGACTTCAAGTCATTCATTCACACCATGAAGATTGCATTATTCTACCTTAAGAGCCATTAACATCAATAATGGTTTCTCTCGCATTTGTTAACAACTTACATCATTGGCCAGTAATCATATGTTGTCTACCATGTCTGACTCTAACTTCCTTATTCACATGGTTAGACTGGCACGTTAGACGATTCAATGAATGAGATAGAAGACCCCAGATGTAGGTCCATCCATCTGGGATGTGATTTGAGGATTAATACACGATCATAACATATGATGGTGATTATCATATGAATAGTCCTCCAATCATTGATCCACCCTTTTCCATTAGTGCCATCATTATACATGTAATGTTAGCTTATGCGTTGACTATGGGTATGCTTCCCTCAACAAATATATCATGATGAAAATATATTGTAGTTGATGATGATTTGACGAGTTTCTCTTGATTCAAAATTGTTAAAAGGTAAAGCACTTCAATCATCATTCGTCATTTCTAACTTTGTTCTTTAGGGTCAATATGTTATAGGCCATTTTGTTGCATCTAAATAGGCCTACCAACTAGATCAATCAACATCCATGAACACCTTGTCATCATACCTACACAAAGCTCTAAGCATGACTCTCCAAAATACCTATGTTTCTGAGTTTGACTGCCTCATTATAATGCTTTTAAGTCCCAATGGTCCCTAGCCGTTTAGGGACATATGTTCAGCAGCAAGTTTCTCCCTTCTCCACCTTCTTTGATCAACAACAGGTTGTCCCTTGTTTGGGTTGTCTTGATTCTAGAAGCTCAAGAAAAATAAAACGAATCCCGAAGCTTCCTCTTCTATAAGTTCTATGATTTGTTACAACCTTTTACCTTGGATAAGAACTTTGAATTCTATATGATCTTGGATATTTAACCTCTTATCTCTTGAGCTCATCCTCCCCTTCTAAGTGGATCTGAAGCCTAGATTCATAAATGGAAATAATTCCTAAACTACCACACTCTCCTATAAATATATAGCCATCTACAAGATTAGGGCTGGAATTTAGAGACTAATAATACCGTCGTGTTGTTTCTTTGATGATAAGATATTTATCATTTCCATGTATTAGGATGACCTTGAGGTGTGCATTGTGACAAGAAAGGATAAGTCAGCTTGGGGAGATCTCTACAAGATCAATTTCCACTTTTGGTTGTAAAATCTCTCCCTTCCATATCAATACAAAGAGTATAACGTTTTCCTATATTTGTTATGTTATGTTTACATTCATATATTTCAATGCTATGTTGATCCATTGAATAGAGTGATTGGACAATGCTACAAGGTCATAGATATTTGGCTTGTGTTGAGTGTTTGTGGAGGTTCTAATTATAGGTACCAGAGCTACGACTCGAGCTTATAGGCCCAAAGGAGAATGAAGCTTGTGATGGATCCCAAGTAAGCATATTTCCATTCTCCAATTTCTCTAACAGTAACATTATATTATTTGCTTTCTATTGTTCTATAGTAGGCCACTAGGTCTAGGGAAGATAATTTTGTCTATAGCCATAGGTTTCATATAACAATATCCATTCTCAGTGTTTCTCCATTGATTTTATTAGAATGAAATCACCACATATTAACCATAAATCATACTAGAATGGGTCCAAAACCTTTTAGATTCTGAAGAAATTTATTTTTTTCCTAGTCAAGTGAGGACCATAGACATTGGTTATATATCCAATTTCATCTAAGTCAATTAACTAGAAGGAGGCCAAGATAATATGAGCAGTAGGTGTATAATTATTACTTTCGAGGGTTCCAAATCATAACAAAACTCCATGTGTGACTATTGGCATACATTGCTAGTGATTGAAAACCTTTCGAACTCTAGAATGCAATTCCACATATCTTTTCACTAAAACACGTGGGAAGTATCACCATAGGAATTTATAAATAGATATGTTCCTTTAGAAGAATTTATTCCATGATATAGTTGGGGACTTTAATGTTCAAATATATTATATTCATGGAATTTTGTTTTGGGTATAGGGAAATTTCTCTGTCATCAACATGGACTATCCTTAATTAGCTAACATTTCTCCAACTTGTCTGATCAAGTCCTTGTTGTGGCTATGCTATCCTTTTTTTACCATCTGTACTAGCTTACAAGGATCTTTAAACGTGTGATGGTAAATGCTTAGATAATGAATGAAAGAGTTGGATTCATGTTGAGTATTACCTTTTCATTTGCTTTCCTTGATATTATCTTTGTGAAGCATATGAATATGATGATATAGAATAGTTTACCTATACTTCCCAATTCCAATATTCTACTAGTTCTAATAGGATTTATTCACATAGATCCATGTTTTTTGTAGTGGCATGTGTATTATCTTCTTCAATTATTATTTTAGCCATCTTTGGAAAGGGTTCTACTAATTTTCTTGTTGAGTCTTCAACTTGTCCTTTTCTGAAATTAATAAGGAAATGGATTACTTCCTTCCCCATTTTGGAGGATTCATGATCATCATGTTTTGTTGAGATATCCTCTTGGGAGGTTAGAAACTCAAACTTATTTCTATATACAAGTTTTAGTCATGAACTCAGTGCCCCTTAGAAGCACAGATACACTTTCATTTATGTGGCTTTTCCAAAGCGATATTGGTTTATATTAGTGGACTAATCAGCATGAATTCCTTCAAGGTAAGAGGGAAAGCCTTCAACATGTGGCCAAAGGCATGGCACCATTGACATCAAAAGAGGATGTGCCAACATTTTAATAGCGACTCTAGATATTTTCTTCATAGTAAATATATATTAAAGCTAATAGATGCTATCATATAATCATATAGATACACATCGTAAAATAGGATGTGCTATCATCCTCTTTTTGTAGACTTAAAAAAATTAACTAAGTTGGCAATGGAATTACCGATTCCATCGAGAGTTTCTTATTCCTAGTATTCCTTTAGGAGAGAAATAATTTAGACATGCACCAAAATAGCTAAAAAAAATTCCTTCTTTGGGTTGTATTTATCCTTCTATAATCTCATGAAAAATCATGGCATTATTGAAGAAGTAAGGATCTTACTACAAAATTTATGTTCTACTCTCCATCCAAGAAACTTTTTTTGTACATAAGATTTTGTCTCCTAACTTCAACTTTATTTTCGATCCACTAGATCAATTCTTTTCCAAAAAGCTACATCCCTACAAACTTGTAGATCAAAGCATTATCTTGCATATATTAAATGTATTCTACAATCTTGCTATATTGAATTTCATATTCTGAATCTTGCATTTCACTAGATTTTGACTCTGCTAATATGCACACAATAATAGCTTATTTCAGTGGCCTTTCTCTTTTTTGATCCATAAATTGTTGTCGATATTCCACTTGATAATTCGTGACAACAGTTCTCATAAATTATACTTAAAATCCAAAATCTACACTGTTGGGTCCCTATAATACTAGTGATTACCCCATTACTATTGTAGTTGTACCCCTTATTAATATTCTTGTGCCTCTATTGTCCCCATATTGTTATTACTAGGCCCCATAGAATCCATCTATTGTTATTTTTGTGGCTTTATATTATTATTGTTAGGTCGGTTGGGTTATAGAAAGGAGGTTTTATCATTTGAATCATCCAAGAATTGTTAATTTATGTAATATAAAGGAGGTTTCCCCCTCAAAGAGGCTGAATTCTAAGGTGTTGATCTATCTTTTCTATCTTTTCTTGAGCTGGTTTCATAACATTTGGTATCGAAGCTTTCGATTCTAGGGTTTCGCTGCTCCGAACAACTCATCGTGGAATTTTCGCTATAACCTTTTTCAGTGATGTTTCAGAAGCTAACAAAAAAACCCATTTGCGACGCACTGAATCTGAGGTCCGATTTTCAGAGCTTTTCGCACTATATTTTCGGAGATATGAACGGAGGAAGTTGGTCCTTTTGCAGAATCCTGAATTACATTCAAAACAGGTGACCTCGGAAACTTGTCATAACTTTCTCTCTGAGCATCAGATTGAAATTTCGTAAGAAGGTACAGAAGGAGGATGGACTGTAGTTTCATGTATATATTTTTTAGAGCCAAAAGTCAAAATAGGGACACGCGGCACGTCGTAAAAGTTTGCTCTACTGAATTAGTCTATAATCAAGTCACTGTGGTAGATTTGGCATAATTCTTCATTGGAGAATCCAATTGGGGTCACACTGGTGGCATTGGAAAGAGGACATAGAGGGCTACCGCAGGTCACAATTTCAGAATTGGATGATCCAAAATT
>APFE030227370.1:198415-231999 GCA_000404065.3 Pinus taeda | reverse complement strand
TGGCAGGGACTATAGTAATCGATTCCTTTCGATTGCATTAGTCTGACACAGGAACCGATAAATCCATTTTTGTTAAACTAAAGTTAAACCAAAGTTTGGCGATATGTTGGCGATATGTCCCACTAAATTTTATGTTTGCCGATGCGTGTAACCAATGCCAGCAACGATCGTCTTATTTGGCCTCAGTACAAGGTATACGATCTCAAAACTTAGGAAAATGTTCGGAAAGCATTTAGTTAATTAGTACAGCTTCGCCTCAGTGAAGTGATGCTATCTTTGGGATAGCATTAGTTGGCTAACATTACGGAGAATTGGGGGTATCGCATAGGTTACGTTTATTAAACAGGGGACAGATGTTATCCCTTATATGTTGCCAGTCGACAGATCTGTGCTGTAGGTGTCAATCGGCTCACAGCTGAAGGGCTTAACTGTTCCCCGTTGAGATCATTTGAACTGTTTGGGGTTGCTCCGTTGAGCTGTTGCACAGGAAAGGCCGTCGGTCCAGGAGTTTATCTGCCGTCCTAGTTTAAGCAAGGGAGCAAGGGAGCCTCGGATCTGAAGATCCATGCCTGAAATCATAGGTCAGTGCTACCAGTGCTCTGTCCTGAGGCTATTTACCAGCGGACATGCAAGATCACATCACTGCAGTGCTGGGCATGCTCATGGCTCTACCCAATGGTCATGGCCTCGTCTACACTTCTAAGCCTCTGGGTTATTGCACACAAGTCCTGGGACAGCGAACCCAAAGAATCATGCGACAAGTTTGCAATCTTGGACTCCAGAAACCCTATTTCCATTCTGAGTTCATGGACCTGTTGGAGCACAGACATTTGACAATCCGGCTCTTCCTTGCCGATCAGAGCAAAAGCATCAGAATCATCACCATACACCACCTGATCCTGATCAATCAAGCTATTCGTAGCCGGTCCGACAAACCGATGTATGATCCTAGCGCTACCTTCGTGTGGCCTTGGCTTGTGGCCCGAATGCACCGCATAAAGCTTGAATATGGCTTTCCCCTCTTCCTGATAAGAAAATGTCTTCTCTTTCTCATTGTAATTGGTTATGGGGACACTTTCCCTGATCCAGAATCCACAGCGACATCTCTTGGAAGCATAGCGCTGTCTCTTCAAAACCCCCGATGATCTCTTGGTATTGGGCTCCCCGGCCCTGTGGCAGGCGTAGTCCTTGACATCGGCCATGAAGGGTTTGTAACGAATGTACTTCTGCCTGATGCAGAGCATCAGATGAATTAGGGTTAAGATGGACTTTCGCGAACTTAAATATAGCTAATCTGTATGGTGACTCGAACTGGCGACGTGTTGCCTGTAGCGATGCTAGGGAGGCTTACCAGAGGTTCTCCTCAGCACTTGGCATCAGGTGGCCTTTGAGAAAAGCGTAGCCAGAGGAGAAAACGATGTTTTCAGGGCATGAATTTGAAACTTGAATTTGGCAATGGGGAATTCACAGTTCGTTCCTTTGCATTCGTTAAGCAAGGGTGTTATCTTTACAGAGGAACTACTACCAAGGAAGAATAAGGTATGCCGAAAGTGGCAGAGGGAGAAGAATGTCATGGAGAAGGTTGAACAACAGGGCATCGGATTTATGCCAGCAGCTAGGGTGGCATGGTAGTGACATTTGTTCAGTGAGCTATGACAGCTGTTGGGCCATGACATAGGCTAGTTCGAGGCTGATTTGATGGGGGTTATGCGAGGCTCATTTGATGGAGGTTGAGTAAGTCAGGTGATATATACGTGTTGTTCATTCTATTTTACATTATGCATGCAGCGTTAGCTACGTGTAAGTTAGTTTAGTAACTTTTCTTGTTATATAATAAAGTTACGGTTGATTCGGTTAACTCGCTTCCGCTTCCGCTTTTGTTTTTGCTTGAGCTCTCAGGTGCTGTTTTCTAGCCGACCCTCCCGTTTGTCTGCCTTTTCTTTCCCAGGCCGACCCTCCCATTTGTCTCCCTTTTCTTTCGCAGGTACTCTCGCCCGGAGTTCAGTGGACATTTCCAGTCTCAAAGGTACGGACAATGGTTCTCATACCTGCTCTATCAGCTTCTGCTTCTTTGATTATTAGAATTTTTGAGCATTGAAAGTCTACGTTTCTGTTAGCTTGATTTCATCTGCATTTTGTTAGCGAAGACATCCTCTACATTGTGCTTGTACTTAGCTTCTCAGTGTTCTTTTTGCTTCTCGCTTAGTGGTACCTAGTTTCGAACAATTAATAGACAATTTATATGGGTGAGATAATTTATATGTGTTCACTGTGTCACTTACTTTGAAAGAAATTTCGAGGTTTCCTATGAATACAGTATTCTTTTTGCTTCTGGCTTAATGCCCCTGTGTTTAGGGCTGGGTTTTGGCTATAAGTTTTAGATGTATCTCTGTCAACACAGAGTATTCCTCAAGGGATTTTCCCGTTTTCATTCATGCAAGGGAATTTAACACATTTTCCTACCCATCTCTGTATTTGTAACATTTCATGTGGCTATTGTTATTATCTGCATCCAGGCTTTCTCTTCAATTTATTTAATTGTCTGGATGTCATAGGTTTGGTCTTAGACTATTTCTATCTAGTAAAGGCCAAAGGGTTCTTATACGCTAATACATATATCACCTTTGGGTGGTGGTGTATTGTTGTCATTAAAGTTTGTGCCGTAGCTACAAACGAATTGCATCCTCAAAGTTTCCCTGTATTTTATTCATTTCCGTGACTACAAATCCTGTCCTATCCATTAAAAAATTTTGTCATTTGAAATGTACGTTGAAGCCAGGTTTACCATACAATCTAAATAGCTCAAAGAATCTGAAGTTTCTGCTTGCATAAATAAATGCAAATGCATGGTTATTGTAACTGTAAATGTTCATATTTTTATGAGGGAACTTATATCTTCCCTTTTCATGACAAATATTTATCCTCATTATCTCCTTTCATCAACATTTTTATGATGGAACTTATTTCTTCCCTTTTTATGACAAATATCTTCATCCTCCACCATTCATAACCATTTTTGAGTTTCCTAATCTGGGGGAATAAAAATATTTTTGAGGTTCACAATGTTCAAAATAAAATGTTTTGGTAATGAAACTGCTGCTCATTGATAATTTTTCCCAGAGCAAATCTCTGTTTAAGGCTAGTTCATCTATATACCTAAGTGATGCAAAATACTGTAATGGAAAAATGCAACAGTTGCAACTTGCTGTAAGTCTGACTGTGGGCATAGAAACTATTGATCAGAGAGATCATATCGATAATACAGACCCTGCTGCTCTGTTGGATGCCAGTTTTGATAGCTTATCTGTAATAACCCCGTCTTTAAATCACTGGCTAGCTGTATTACATGCTTTGGCTTCGATTTTAGGGTTTCTTTGACTGCATTTTCTAGTTGGGGTTTGGTCTCGCTTTCAAACCCTAAGCCTTTTGACTATACAACAATTCATTAATATTAAAATTGATGTTTCATTAATTTTCTATTTAAACATGTTGGTCTCTATAGCCATTTTATTATAGGTCATTTATCCATTTTTCTATAAGAGGATAGTAACAACAATGGATAGATATAGTTTAATACAAACCCTGCTGCTCTGCTGTATGGCAGGTTCTCAGTGTTCTTTTTGCTCCTAGAGCTCATAGGGCCTGTCATTTTGAGTGGAAAGTTATGCTATAAATTGAGGTGAAACTGCTGCTCATTAATAATTTTTTCCCAGAGCAAATCTCTGTTTAAGGCTAGTTCATCTATATACCTAAGTGAGGCAAAATACTGTAATGGCAAAATGCAACAGTTGCAACTTGTTGTAAGTCTGACTGTGGGCATAGCCATGACTAGTCACATAAGAGGCTGCAATGAATCTGACTATTAACATTTTTTGCTCCATCCTCTCCCTTCTCAGGGGCCCTGTTGCCATTAATAATCATCAAGATACTAGCTTAATGAAATATGTTTTCAGGTCTATTAATTTCTATAGCTGATAAGAACAAAATTTTGTGACGTTACATTGGCATTCTCTATAAATAATGCTCCTGGTTCATCATCTATAATCTTGCTACTTTCGGATGCATACCTGAGTATAAATACCAAGCCCATGATAAGGATTAGGAAAGCCTCCTAAAGGAATTAGAATATTTCATTGCTTAGTTTTCCAACATGCCCACCAACCTTAACCTTTGTCACTATGCGTAAAGGAGTCACAGTTACTGCCATGAATATCATCACTTCAAATTCCACTTCAATATCACCATTATATGCACTATGACTATTAACATTTTTTGCTCCATCCTCTCCCTTCTCAGAGGCCATGTTGCCATTAATAATCATCAGGATACTAGCTTAATGAAATATGTTTTCAGATCTATTAATTTCTATAGCTGATAAGAAGAACAAAATTTTGTGACGTTACATTGGCATTCTCTATAAATAATGCTTCCGGTTCATCATCTATAATCTTGCTACTTTCGGATGCATACCTGAGTATAAATACCAAGCCCATGATAAGGATTAGGAAAGCCTCCTAAAGGAATTAGAATATTTCATTGCTTAGTTTTCCAAACATGCCCACCAACCTTAACCTTTGTCACTATGCGTGTCAATAGCTAAGTGAGGAAAAATACTGTAATGGCAAAATGCAAGAGTTGCAACTTGCTGTAAGTCTGACTGTGGGCATAGCCATGACTAGTCACATAAGAGGCTGCAATGAATCATGGATTGCATTGATGGCATTCTGCAATTGGGTTCACTGTTTGGTTATTCTCACATAAGAGGCTGCAATGAATCATGGATTGCATTGATGGCATTCTGCAATTGGGTTCACTGTTTGGTTATTCAAGGATGCCTCTATGGAACATTTGGAGCTCATAGGGCCTGTCATTTTAAGTGGAAAGTTATGCTATAAATTAAGGTGAAACTGCTGCTCATTAATAATTTTTTTCCAGAGCAAATCTCTGTTTAAGGCTAGTTCATCTATATACCTAAGTGAGGCAAAATACTGTAATGGCAAAATGCAACAGTTGCAACTTGCTATAAGTCTGACTGTGGGCAATGAATCATTGATTGCATTGATCAATGCATTTCTATCAGATTCATATCTGAGACAAAAGATTATGAGATTCGTTCTAACTAATACCGTGTCACTGTTTTGAATGTACAATTAAAAAGAAATTACTACCATTGGTTTGTTGGTGATGTTGTACCTTTCCTACTGGCTCATTTCAATAGCCAAACTATTGATCAGAGAGATCATATGTATAATACAGACCCTTCTGCTCTGCTGCATGCTAGTTTTGATAGCTTATCTGTAATAACCTCGTCTTTAAATCACTAGCTAGCTGTAGAAGGTGCCCATATCTGCTGTGCATGCTGTTGCTGCTGTAGAAGACCGTCCAAGGTACATACTCTAAAGACTAACACTGGAAGTTCTCCAAGTAGGAAAACTCACCTTTGACAACGTTAACCTATCTTCTTCCATTGACTGTTGTCTTGAGAGTACCCGTCTCGAGTTTTCTGAATCCCAAAAGGAGTCACAGTTACTGTCATGAATATCATCAGTTTAGATTCCACTTCAATATCACCATTATATGCACTATGACTATTAACATTTTTTGCTCCATCCTCTCCCTTCTCAAGGGCCCTGTTGCCATTAATAATCATCAGGATACTAGCTTAATGAAATATGTTTTCAGAACTATTAATTTCTATAGCTGATAAGAAGAACAAAATTTCGTGATGTTACATTGGCATTCTCTATAAATAATGCTTCTAGTTCATCATCTATAATCTTGCTACTTTCGGATGCATACCTGAGTGTAAGGATTAGGAAAGCCTCCTAAAGGAATTAGGATATTTCATTGCTTAGTTTTCCAAACATGCCCACCAACGTTAACCTTTGTCACTATGCGCGTCAATAGCTAAGCGGTATAAAATCAGAGTTAAGTGGTCATGAAGAATATATAAAACATAAGGAATAATGATTTGGACTGTATATGAATTATTGGGACTCAGATTGACCCCAACAGAAGAGAACTGAACCATTGCTCTAGTATGGATGCAATTGTCAGCTTTCCTAATGTGTTTTGGTTTTCAGTGAAAGGATCTTTTATAATCTGAATCAAAGATCGAGTAGGACTTGTCATTTTAAGTGGAAAGTTATGCTATAAATTGAGGTGAGACTGCTGCTCATTAATAATTTTTCCCAGAGCAAATCTCTATTTAAGGCTAGTTCATCTATATACCTAAGTGAGGCAAAATACTGTAATGGAAAAATGCAACAGTTGCAACTTGCTGTAAGTCTGACTGTGGGCATAGCCATGACTAGTCACATAAGAGGCTGCAATGAATCATGGATTGCATTGATCAATGCATTTCTATAAGATTCATATCTGAGACAAAATATGGGGATAAAACTAGTCTTTTTTCTCTTTCTAGAAAAATATTACATGGCACAAGATTTTACTCCATCAGTGCTTGATAAATTGATCTCTACTAGTTAGCTGTCTGTGTATAATTTCAAGGAAAACGATAACATCAAGGACTGCTGTCTGTGTATAATTTCAAGGAAAACGATAACACCAAAGTCCTTGAGACAAAAATATCCAAAGGGCGAGTCACAAGACCTGGAGAGTTTTAACCTCGTAACTATACTCTATGCATATCAGGTTCATCGTTTAGAGCACGGACCTTTTCATTGCTTTATCCTTTATACCTCTTCTAACATGTAAATTTTTTATCTCAGGTATCCGCAGATACATAAAAAAAACATTTAACAGCTCATCAGGGATCCCTAAAATTAGAGGACAAAACTTTCCAAAACTTTCCATTCTCAACTGTGTTGCTGGAGCGTCAAATATGGAGAGCATTTTGATGAATAAATAACACAATTTAATAAACAATACAGAAAGAGAGTAAAGGAGATACCAAATTGAAATCTAGTTTGAGATGCTAAAGCCTTAAGATTGTCACACAAACATTCAGAAGTTGAAAGACAATCAAAGCTGGAGATCAGACATAGTTGTCTGGCATGAATAGAAGTGCTCTTATGTTCCGCAATGGATTCTACAAGATAGTTGAATCTTGCACTTGGAGTTCAACTGTGCACTACAAGTACAAGTGCACAATTTTGAGTCTAAATCCTTCAACAATATTTGGGAAAGGGTGTTTCTACAGAAGTTTGACTACATTCATGTCTTTATTTATTTATTTTGTTCCTTTTTAGTTAGCCATGTTTATTTCATTTTGAATCCATTTTAAATCTTGACTGATGACATATTTTAAAGCATGCAATCTTATAGCTATGAAATTATTGGTCTTGTGGAGCTAACTGTTGTATAATGTAGATAATATTTAGTCACCTTCTTACTCTTAGATTCTATATTTGATCCATTATACCCTTGCGTTTAGGGCAAAAATTGGCTTCTTAAAAATTAAAATAACAGTGGAGAGCTCAGTTGAAAGCCAGTAACAGTAGCTTAACTGTAATCTTGGTAATTTTCTCTCTTAACAAAATTCAGTCAGAGGCTGAATGGCGTGCTAATGAATGAGTCTTATGTGTTCTGCTGTTCCCTCCAATTTACAATCACTGTTGACTTTGTGCGAAGTTAAGTTGGAATAGATGGAATAAAGCAATGCGCTTATATACACTGTTATGAAATGGTTGAATTTATTCCCCTCATTGGTGTTTTGATGCCTTAAATTTACTGCTTTATCTCACTGATTAATTTTACGCTGTATCTAACTGCTGAGTAGAACGATATACAATTACACCCACTGGTCCTAACGTACAACAGGTTCTTTTTGGTCTTTGGCAGTGGCATTTTGAGCTCTGAGTTCAGTAGACATTTGCAGTTTCAAAGTTACACACAATGATTCTCTGTTCTATATGCATTTGCATTGTCCAATTTGCTTTGTGACCAGTAATTGCATTGCATGACTAAAACACAATGATTCTCTGTTCTATATGCATTTGCATTGTCCAATTTGCTTTGTGACCAGTAATTGCATTGCATGACTAAACATAATATTCTATGTTCTATATGCATTTGCATTGTTCAACATTTAGTCATCATCATGTATGCTATGTCTGAGGAAGACAAATTGCAATTAGTCTTGCAAAAGCATCACTTATGTCGTGTGGACAATTTCTCATATCTAATTGGAGACTGTTTATTCGATAGTTTAGAACTTTTGCTAGATTTCCGATACACATCAATAGAGCTAAGAAGAGGAACAATAGAGTATTTTAGACGCTGTCTCGAAAAACAAGATGGAGAAGCAATTTTGTCTTATGAACATGAACTGCATGAAGTGTCACTTCAAGAAATGCATAACATTAGCAATCGTGAAATCTATTTAGACAAAATGGCTAGATCTGCCTCACACAATATACCCTTAGGATCTAGAGGTCTATGGGGAGATATTTTCTGTATCCATTGGCTCTCAAATTGGCTGAATATTCCAATTAGAGTTTGGTCCAAAACAAAGATGAGGATTTATTTGCACTTCAATTCAAGTCTTATGGCAAATACTCTCGACATATTATTCCATGACGAGGATCCTCTGAATGGGCACTTCGAACCTTTGGTTCGTACACAGCCTACAATTGGTTGTACCTTCCAACAACAAACCAACGTCTCATATGAACAAGATGCTATAATGTTTCATTCAGCGCATTCCTCAAAGAACAATACTGAACAAGATGCTGTAATGTTTCATTCAACGCATTCCTCAAAGAACAATACTGAAGCACAACCTGAAACAAAATGTCAGGCTGTTGAAACTAAATTAAAACCGTCTTGTCACTTAAACAAGCACAACAAAAGTGTATCTTTGCATGTGCTTAAGGACATTGCTCACAAGGATTTGAAAAGACAAAAAATAGGCATTGACTATAACAAAGTTGCAATGAAACAACAAGAATTTCAGTCACTTAGAAACGTGTCTACTATGTCTGACGAGCACAAGTTGCAATTACTCTTGCAAAAGCATCACTTATTTCGTGTGAACAATTCCGCATATCTAATTGGAGACTGTTTATTCGATAGTTTAGAACTTTTGCTACATTTCCAATACACATCAGTAGAGCTAAGGAAAGGAACAATAGAGTATTTTAGACATTGTCTTGAAAAACAAGATAGAGAGGCAATTTTGTCTTACGAACATGAACTGCATGAAGAGTCACTAAAAGAAATGCATAACATTAGCAATCGGGAAATCTATTTAGACAAAATGGCCAGATCTGCCTCAAACAACATACCCTTAGGATCCAGAGGTTTATGGGGAGATATTTTCTGTATCCATTGGCTCTCAAATTGGCTGAAAATTCCAATTAGAGTTTGGTCCAAAACACAGATGAGACCTTATTTGCACTTCAATTCAAGTCTTAAATCAGATACTTATGACCTATTATTCCACGACAAAGATCCTTTGAATGGGCACTTCGAACCTCTCATTCATAAGCAATCAACAATGCATTCTAGCTTCCAACAAGAAACAAGCAACTCATATGAACAAATGAACTTATGCAGTAAACAAGATAACATGGAAACATGTGTTCGTCCAAGTAAAGAAGATACAAGTGAAATAAAGACATCTTTAGCCAATGCTAAAACATCAATAAAGACATCTTTAGCCAACGCTAGAACATCTGCTCTAGCAACTGCATCAAATAATGAGGAGGTTGCATCAAATACTGAGGAGGTTGTAATGTTTCATTCATCGCATTCTGCAAATAACAACACAGAAATACAATCTGAAACAAAATGTCAATTTGATCAAACTAGATTAAAACCATCTTGTCATTTAAACAAGCACAAGAGAGGTTTATCTTTGCGTGAGCTTAAGGACATTGCTCGGAAAAATGTGAAAAGGCAAAAAATAGGCATTCAATATAACAAAATTACAATGAAACAAGAAGTAGTTCTAGAGAACACAGAAGATGCCAGTGGGACACTCCCACTGAGATCCCCGTCACTGAGAAACTTGGAAAAACATATGAGAACCAATGCACAAATAGAAATCGTAACTTCTCGTCCATTAGGCAAACAGACAAAAGTTCTAGAAAACAGAGCAGATGTTAATGAGACACTGAGATTTCAGTCACTTAGAAACTTGAAAAAACATATTAGAAACAACGCACAAACAGAAATGAAAACTTCTCGTCCATTAGGCAAAGAGACAAAAGTTCTAGAAAACACAAGAAAACATATTAGGCCCAACCCACAAACAGAAACTGTAAACTCTTGTCCATTAGGCAAACAGAGGAAACATTTATCTTTGCGTTTGCTTAAAGGCATTATACGGGAAAAATTGAAAACACATAAGATAAGACTCGCATTCAACACAAAAACAATGAAACAAGAAATAGTCATAGAACACGTGGACTACAACCCATTTGTAACAAGATCAAAGAAGCTTTCAACACAATCAAAGAACTCAGGAAAATCTAGCCTATCGGTTCAGTCAAGATCAACAAACACATTAACACAATTATCGAAGTTTGATGAAATATATCAAAGACAAATAAGTGACACACCTATTTTCAATTGTTCATCATGTGAAAGAACCTTTTTCAAAAGGGACATTTGCTTGTTGCAGCAAGCAAATCAAACAAGACAAAATAAGATTAGGAAACTATCAACTAGTTTTGAGGATGTTAAATCTCGTGTTCAAGATGGCTACATTTGTAAACACTGCAAAAAAGCAATTGAACATGGAACAATTGCTAAATATGCAGTTCCTGAACAAATAAGAAGAAACAATGCCACTAGAACACTCACACAACTCACTGAACTGGAAGAAAGACTAGTTGCATTAAGATTGCCCTTCTTGCAAATAAAAGAAATGGGCCATCGACATAAGAAGCCACAACTAGGCTTAACTGGAGGAGTTATCAATGTGCCCACAAATATTTCTAGAATTCAATCTGCATTGCCCCGAACTATAAAAGACACTGACACGGTTGCCGTTGTTCTCAAAAAGAGTTTAAGATTCAAAAGTGCATATGCATTTGGTCGAGTTAACATTCACAAAGTGATGAAAGCATTAAAACAATTATGCAAAAGAATGCTTTACAAGCTCGAGAACGCTACCATAGATGACAATTGGAAAGAGGCATTTCTACAAAATCAAGAGGCATATCAAAGTTCAAGTGACATTGATGATAGCGAAGACGATAACCAAGGAAACGATGAACCAACGACAAAAACATTGGTGCATGGATTCATTGATGCACACACTGTCTATGACCTTGTTAACAGACAAATTAACATTGCACCTGCTGCCGGATACATGCCATTAGGAATCTTCAGAGATAAGTACTCAAAAGAAATGAGTTTTCCCTCGCTTTTCTATGGCAACAAATGCCCAATTGAGATCTCCAAAAACTTTATATATCAAAAGATCTGTCACTGGGAAGTGCTGCATAAAAACCACGATTTTGCTTATCATACTGCAAACTTGTTTTATAAAGCAACTCGCATTATCATAAATCAAGTCTTGAATACAATGTGGATTAGAATTAGAAAAGGGCAATTGAAAGGTAGAAAACTAGTTGCAAGAGACGTTAAGTCAAAACCAAACCTAGATCGTATTTTAAATTCTGATATTGGGTACATGGATCTAAAAACAATTCGTACCTCGCCTGACTACCACCAGCAAATACGGAACAAACTCTATGCAATGATTCGACAACTAGGGCCGCCCACTTTCTTTGTTTCCTTTAGCAGTGCCGAGCATCTTTGGGATCCTTTAATGGATGCATTGAGAGACATAAAACAGAATACTAGAAAACCAAAGACAAATGAACTTGATGAAAATGAACCTAGCTCGTTAATAAGAAACGACCCTGTTACTTGTGTACGTTACTATAGATCTAGGAGGGACGCACTACATCAATTGATAACTCATGATCACAAGTATTATGGAAAACTCAATGACCACTTCTATGTAACTGAATTCCAAAATCGGGGAAGTGAACATGAACATGGTTTACTTTGGATAAAATCTGCACCAATCTATGGTCAAAATGCAAACATTGAAGTTGAACAATTCGTTGACAATTACTTGTCAACTAATTCATTCCTACTTGCAAAGGAACTTAGAGCTCTACAACACCATTGTCACACAAAAAGTTGTAGGAAGCATGCAAAGTCTAATTGCAGATTTAATTTCCCGATACCACCCATGAAAGCAACAAAAATACTTGAGCCTCTTGAATTCGATAGTGATAGAACGAAAACACATGCAAAGCTAATCTTTGAAACAATAAACAACACAAGATACAATGAAAATGATACATTTGATAGCTTTTTGGCCAACCTTGGACTAGTACACAATGAATACATACATGCCATTCAATGTACACTCAATCGAACAACACTCTTATTGCAAAGAAAACCAATTGACACCTGGACAAATAGCTTTGCAAAACACATTCCGGGAATTTGGATTGCAAATACTGATTCCCAGTTTGTACTTGACTCATATGCAGCTGCAATGTATTGCAGTTCCTATATGACGAAAGAAGACAGAACACTCACGAGGACATTTAAAAACATACGCGAAGATCATGTGAGAGCAAAATCTGATATCCTAAAGACCATTAGTTCTTTAGGGAAAGCTTTGGTCAACTTGCAACAAATGTCTGCACAACAAGCAGTGCATATTGTGTTATCACTCCCACTAAATTGTAGTTCACGGAAGTGTGTATTCATTAACACATCTCCTGTGGATGATCATGCATTTGTTCTTAAAAGAAAAAAGGACCTGCAAAAGGAGGCAGATGACTCAGAAGACATAATGTGCCCATCAATTATTGACTACTATGTTCTACGACCTACCGCTATTGAACTTGTATGCTTAGCGGAATTTGCATCTAGTTATACAAAGAAAGGACAAAAACACAGAAAATCAAGTAGACCATATGTCATTCGATCTGTTAGATATAGCAAATACAAGGACATTGAAAACCACTGTAGAGAGCAATTAATGTTATACTACCCCTATCGAGTAAGTGAAACTACAATTAAGCAACATCACACAAGTTGGCAATCTGCATATCTTGCATTCGAAGAAATAGTCAAGCAAAATGAACAAAAGTTCAAATTTGTTACAACAACTACATGGGGTGACATAGATGACGCAATGCACAGAGTAGAAACAGAAACTGAACAAATATTCGACATAGATAGTTTGAGATCAAATGAAACAAAAACCACAACTTTTAACAAATCAATAGATGACAAATACGAAAACTATGACTTCCAAAATGACTTGGAACATTTCCAAGATACAAAGAAGTTTTCTCTACGGTCTACAAGGCCATATGAAATCGTCAAACAACCACATATACTTGAAGACATAGAGTACTATGAATTAATGCGTCAACTAAACACATAACAAGCAAGCATAGTGACTGATGTTATAACAAGAAAATTGTACAGACCAGACGAGCTAATCTATTTGTTCTTAACAGGAGGTGCAGGAACAGGAAAGACACACACAGCTAAGGCAATTTTCCAATCCTTAGTACGCATACACAATGTGGCATTTCCTTATAACCCATCACAACTAATAGGAATAATCACTGCACACACGGGCAAAGCTGCCTTTAATGCTGGTGGGGTGACATTGCATTCTGCATTCTATTTGCCCTTTAACAAAGCAGATTGCCCGTCCCTAAACAATGAAAAATTAGACACATTATCGAAGAATTTCCAACAATTGCGTGTACTCCTCATAGATGAGGCATCGCTTGTTGGTGCAACAACACTATATCAAATTGACAAGCGGTTGCGCCAAATCTTACACACACCAACTTCATACTTTGCTAATGTTGACATCATATTCTCTAGTGATCTTTACCAGGCGAACCCAGTTAGAGATTCTCTAATCTTTGAAAACCCAAAAATCCACAAAAACACAATTCCATATGACTTTTGGCCTGAGAAAATAAAATGTTATCAATTGCACACAGCAATGCGGCAAAAAGACCCATTGTTCATCGATGTACTAAATAGGATGAGATTAAACACGCAAACAGATCAAGATATTGCTTATGTAAACAATAACTCTTACAGGATGGCACCTTTAAGCCCAGTTTTCCCATACATTTTCTATCGAAACAAAGATGTCCATAATCACAATGCAAAAATGCTTTCTCTGACAGAAGGAGAACAAATAACGCTACTTGCAATTGATAACTACGAGACTCCTGGATCGAGCTATTTTGCTTTTGATAAAGCAATCTCATTGCCATCAACAATCACAGTTAAACAAAACATTTTAGTTGAACTATATGCAGGAAATTACAATACAAGTGATGGATTGGTTAATGGTGCTGAAGGGATTTTCAAATCCTATTCATCTAATAACAACGGACGTGACATTGTCTGGATAGAATTCTCAGACACAGAAATTGGCAAACAACAAAGAAACAAATTTAAACAACTATACGACATAAATATATCGCCAAATTGGACACCAATCCTGCGAATTGAAAAATCGCTAGCAATGTCTCATAACAAATTACAAATTACAATTCGGAAACAATTTCCAATCCAATTAGCTTGTGCACGAACAATACACCGAACACAAGGGTTGACATTAGATCAACTTGCATTTGACCCAACTGGTGTCACAAAACATGGTCTAGTCTACACTGCATTATCACGTGTTAGAACTATCGAGTCACTATACTTGATTAACAAACTGACACAACAAAACTTCCATATCAAAAACAAGATAATCAATGAAATGGCACGGCTAGAAACAATTGCTGCATGGAAACTAGAATTCGCAAAGAAGAAATCTGATAACAAGGATCTTTTGTCAATTGCAAGTCTGAACACACGTAGTCTACGTGCACACCTTTCTGACGTGATTCACCACAATGACTTAATGGACAATATGATCCTTTGTTTTCAAGAAACTCATCTCTACAGTCCGCTAGTAGACAAAGAATTCTTATCATTCAATTTCGCCATTGCACATTCGACACATGGAATTCTTACTTGCATAAACAAGAAAATACCTATTAACGCAATAAAGACATTTTGCAAAAACAAAATAGAGCTTACCCTAATTGACATGTACTTCCAGCAGCCGATTTGCTTAATGAACATTTATGCAGCACCATTTGAACAAGTATCCACGATAACGCAAATAATAAAGGAAGCAAAATCGCAAACTACATATACTGATTGTGTTTTTTTAGTTATTGGTGATCTCAACATTGACATCAAACAACCAACAGCTCGTAGCAAAAACTTCGTACAATTTATGGAAATGGAAAACTTACAAGAAATAACAAGCAAACTATCTCCGCAACGGAAAACAATAATAGACCATATCTGGACAACTTTGCCAATAAAACAGTGTGAAATAAATGTAACATGGGCATATTGGTCTGATCATGGCATACTCTAAGCGCTACTACAACTCTAACGGTCCTTTTCTCTGCAATCTGTTAAACATGCCATAAAACAAAACCTATGTTTTCCACTTTTTTGCACTTTTGGCCTTCTCACTGCAATATCGATGTAGCATTGGTATACAAGTCTCTCTACAATTTGCTATGTTTTCCACTTTTTTTCACTCTTTCTTTTCTCACTGCAAAATCAATGTACCACTGGTACACAAGTTTCTCTACAATTTGCTAAACTTCATATCCAACTGAAAATCTATGTCTTGCAGCTACCTTGCAACACTCTGCCCAAACTAATCAAGGTAACAACAATGCGCTACTACAGCTCTAACGGTCCTTTTCTCTGCAATCTGTTAAACATGCCATAAAGAAAAACCTATGTTTTCCACTTTTTTGCACTTTTGGCCTTCTCACTACAATATCAATGTAGCATTGGTATACAAGTCTCTCTACAATTTGCTATGTTTTCCACTTTTTTGCACTCTTGCTTTTCTCACTGCAAAATCAATGTACCACTGGTACACAAGTTTCTCTACAATTTGCTAAACTTCATATCCGACTGAAAATATATGTCTTGCAGCTACCTTGCAACACTCTGCCCAAATTAATCAAGGTAACAACACAGAGAATAGTATTATGCACAGATCTAGAATTACATTGAACACATTTTTCTTATAAACCTAATAGCTTGTACTCATATGTGTACAGGTAACTACCATGAAAAGACAACACGAAGACACTACTGCTCCAGGGGCTGCTCCAGAAGATTGCCCTCTCCCAGAAACTTCGAGCATCTCAGAAACTCAGAAAAGGTAACTAAATAACCTCTAAATCTTTCCTTACAAGTTTCATAATACAAAGATTATGTTAATTCATATTCCTTTTAATATTGTAGAAAGTTTCATAATACAAAGATTATGTTAATTCAGATTCTTTTTAATATTGTTCTACAGGCATTATGCTAATTCATATTCTTTTTAATATTGTTCTACAGTCAAAAAGGTGAAGAGCAATCTGAACTAAGCTCCAGTCATGATTTATGCGCTCCAATTACAATACAGGAGCTGAAAAGCCTCAAACAAGGAAGAATCTTTCACGGGGATGTTCTTGTTATTTATAAGACAATTGTTGATCAAGTACACGGCATCCAATTGTTACGCGCTGACCTAGTAGATAGCAAAGGCAATATGGAAATCACACTCAATGTGCCACATAATCTCATTCCTACTGCCGAGGAGAAACTTGTAGTCGGCCAAGGAATTTGTATAAAAGATTTTAAAGTCTCTCCGAAAACAGTTTATGACCATTCAGACTGCAGCTAGATATTAGTTTTACATGAGAAAAGTATCATAGAAACTATCCCAGCAGTGTGTATAGAATACAGATTTGTATCGACAACCACTATTAGCCAACTGACAAACACAACTGGATTTGCAATCGGTACAGTAGCTGGTCTTGTAACATCAGCTAAAGAAATAGGTAGCCAATATGTGCTAAATATCAAGGATGGCCAATGTCAAAAAGACACAGCTTCGGTATATACAAACTCAACGATTTATACTTTTTACATTTACTTAGAAGCAATTGCATTAGTGTTAACCCTTGGTACATTTTGCAATGCAGGTTTATCTTTTCATTGCATTAGTGTTAACCCTTCCTACATTTTGCAATGCAGGTTTATCTTTTCAGTACATTTAAGCCAATTTTCAAATTAATACAACAACAAATTTCAAAACAAGAAGCACCAATGGTGCTGTTTCGAAATGTTGTCAGAGGACCCTACGCATCTCTACGCACATGCAGAGCCACTTTCATAACAGCGGTCAAATCGAACAAAGTACTAGCAGACCTGAGCAAACTAGCAATGGCAACAACAAAGGTTGTTTCCTAGTCCACAAAATATAATTTCTAATTGTTTATTTGTTGTTTTGCTAAATTATTCGCTATTCTTCCAATTTATGTTTTTTATTACAAGATCTAGTGCTAAAACTCCACTGCAACCTATTCTCCTAAATTATCATCTTTCATATATCGTCTTTGTAGTATTTTTTTATTACAATATTTAATTTTTTATTAAAATATCTAACCTTAAAACTGTACTTCAACATGAAGCAGGTCAAAGGAATGTTAACCATAGCAGATATACATGCAGACCCATTTGTCATAATCTGCAACAACTGCTCTGTTCCAACAGACACATTTGGAACAGTTTCCGCAGATCAACTTAACTGTTCCACGTGTCGAGAGTTAACAACATACCGACGCTGTTTACAATTGCATTGTGTCATCCAAACAGAAGGAAATGTTCAGCACAAGTGCATCCTAAAAGGAAATTTGCTTTTGGAGCTTTGTCCATCTCTAACAGGACTGACATATGAGAAATATCTAGAAGACGTTACTGATGTCACGTACAGCTTACGAGATTTCCATGTACACAGCAGCTTCCTGTTGGATAGTTCGGATGTCATTGTGCGTACAGAATGACTTATTTTACTGTTTGTAACCTTTATTTTACCGTTTGTAACCTGCTGCTCAAGAAGAACTGGAACTATGAATTTTTGTTGAAGAATTTTTGTTTCGAGCTCAGTTGTCATTCAAGATAACCTTTATTTTACCATTTGTAACCTGCTGCTCAAGAAGAACTGGAACTATGAATTTTTGTTGAAGAATTTTTGTTTAGAGCTCAGTTGTCATTCAAGACCTGGATATCCATGTAATATATTTGTATTCTTATCACTGTTTTGGAACTTGTTTCTTTTCTTATCTGATTACTTTTTCGAACTACTTATTTATTGATCTTTAGTTCTTAATTATTCAAGAACTAACTGCCTTCTTCTCTAATTAGTCATTCAACATTACTATTTTGAACCAAGTAGTCATTTAAAAACTAAGTGACTCGTGTTTGAGGGGGAGAGCTTTAATAAAATTGTCATACAACATCTCCATGAGGATTTTGTTTAACCTTTGATATTGCAAGATCCTAATTTGGTAGCTTTTTCAAGATGCATCCTTTTACTGTCCTCGTAATTTTGTCTTATTGCTTGTTGAACTGCTATTTCGGACTGCCATTGGCTCAGGTGTGTTGTGGTCCATGTGGTACTAAATCCTAAATGAGATGTACTTTAAGAAGGCACAGGATTTTGAGTACGGTTTAGGTGTTTATTTACTGTATGGATCATGTGGCATGTTCGAATATGAATATTGGAATATATGAATAAGAAAGATCATGGTTATCAATATGCCAAGCCAAATATTTTTGATATAGTGAAAATTGAGTTGTAAGGCTTCCCTTGAGGCTTGGAGCAGTTTGCTCTTACAGGGGCATCCAATTTCCTGAATAATCTTAATATATTTGTCATTTTAACAAGTTAAATTTGAATATCCTTTTCTTTGTTGTGAGCTGCTTTTCCTGCAAAAAACATCATAACTCTTCCATTCCTTAAAACACAAAAGCTACAGTCTATATCCAGGGCAAAAATTGGCTTCTTAAAAATTAAAATAACAGTGAAGCAGTGAAGAGCTCAATTGAAAGACAGTAACAGTAAGCAGTGAAGAGCTCAGTTGAAAGACAGTAACAGTAGCGACCTATGACAGTCTATGGGGATGGAATGTAACATCCAGGGGTCAAGCTAACAGAAAAAAGGTAAGAGATCTATGCCAGTTTTGATTACTCAACTTTGAACCTCAATAAGTGCTTATATCACTTAATCTAGCCTCCTGAGCAGTTGTCATCACTATGGACAAAGCCTTCACTTCTGAGTTGTTTTTCCTTGTTGTGGGCTGTTTTTTCTGCAGAAAACATCGTAACTCTTCCATTGCTTAAAACACAAAAGTTACAAACTATATCCAGGGCAAGTTACAGTCTATTTCTAGGGCAAAAATTGGCTTTTTAAAAATTAAAATAACAGTGAAGAGCTCAGTTGAAAGACAGTAACAGTAGTGATCTATGACAGTCTATGGGGATGGAATGTAACATCCAGGGGTCAAGCTAACAGTAAAGGTAAGAGATCTATGCCAGTTTTGATAGCTTATCTGTAAAGAAGCCACTGGGATTTGTTTCATCTATGTCACCCTTACCTGCCACACTCTGTTTCTTAAGTTTCATGCTGATGCTGTTTGTTTAATCCTTTAAATAGAGCCCAAGTTCTATTTAGTTTTAGTAATTGTTGCATCAATTTAGGGTTGCATTCCAGCATTCGTTGATATGTTTTTCTGGGGTTTTGTTTTGCCTAATTGTCTCTTTTGCAGAACCTTTTTTTCAGTGCTAGGGTTTATCAAAAGGATCTGGAAGCAATTGCTTAAAGTGCCATAAAGTGCTCGATTCTATTGCTGGCTTTGTAAAGACCACCGGTGCAATAGCGATCTTGAAATTATTGCATGAGCAGAGCCCAAGTTCTAATTCACTGCATTTTTTTCCCTTGGTTTTCCCAGATAACCATACTGGGAAGCATTGCATTGTTAGAAGATTTTGGAAAATACTAGATCATTGTGTCACATATTTCTATCCCAAGAAGCAAATTGTCGTAAGAAACTATGGTGAGCTAGATTATGCTGGTAGAAAGAATGGTCGATCAACTGTCGTTTTTATGTGTCACATACTGGAGTTGTCAGCAGGCAGCAGTGATGGTCAACTCAAGGCTTGTCTGTTTAATTAATTGCAGATTCTTTGTAAGAAAATATGGTGTTTTGTGAAAATATTAATACCAATAAGTTTCTTTACTATTCCCATCAGCCTTGTATAGTTCTGGTGTGATAGAAATTTCAATGTCCCACTATATTTCTAGTGCATATCTCTTTTACAGCTTACAAGTATTATGAAAATGATGGAAGGATGATTAGCAATAACAATTGATGTGCTCTCTATTCAGGTGGTGGCTCATTTGTCAGCCATTTATCCAAAAGATGCAGAAGCACCTTCTGCGGGGCTAGACGACATGACGAAACTTGCCTATTTGCATGAGCCAGGTGTTCTACAAAATTTGTATGCTAGATTTGATCTTGATAAAATTTATGTAAGGGGCCTGCTTACTATGATGCTTTGAGATTGTATTTTTAATTCATTTCAAGCAAGTTAAGAAATTGCTGTGCTTCTTTCTAACTAACACGTTTAGTGTTTTGGATACTTTTGAGAAGTACCTTCCTGTTTTACTACAATGGCACTTTAGAACTACCTAAAGCTATTCTGGTCTAATGGAACAACATCTTATTGACAGACATACACAGGGAATATATTGATTGCTGTCAATCCTTTCAAAAAACTTCCACACTTGTATGATACCCGTATGATGGAACAATATAAAGGTGCTGCTTTTGGAGAGCTAAGTCCTCATGTTTTTGCAGTGGCAGATGCCTGTTACAGGTACCATCATGGATCTTGTGTTATTTGAATTTGTTCATTTTGCTGGAAACAATCCACCTAGAGAGTATCTTTAATGGATAAATCCTTTGCTTTGCATAAAGGATGAAATGGATTTGACCTATTGGTTAGAGGGTATTATTTCCTATCAGTAATCAATACATGAAAATGATAGCGCGGGTTCTAAAGCTAAACGTGGATGTGCCTGGCAATGGGAAACCCGAGCCTGAACCTCCCTTAGGGAGGCCACTCTTACATAATGTCTAATTGTTTTACAGGGCCATGGTCACGGAGGGGAAAAGCTAGTCAGCGGAGAAAGTGGAGCAGGAAAAACAGAAACAACAAAATTCTTATGTGTTACCTTGCATTTAGGAGTGGTGGATGAGGAACAAAGGGAAGAACAGTGGAGCAACAAGTCCTGGAAGTAAGAAACAACTGCATTATTTGTCATACATATGGTTATGGGTAATGCTTCTCCATAGCTTATAGTGTACTTGTTGCTGTATTACTAAAATAATGTGTACTGGTTATGTCTACAGTCAAATCCCGTTCTTGAAGCTTTTGGTAATTCAAAAACCGTCAAAAACAACAATTCCAGGTGACTCATAGAAGCGCAACTATGATTTATTTTGTAACTAGCCAATTGAACTAAGCTCAACAAAATGGATTTCAGAATGACAGTGAAACATATGGTGCTTGTATATCTCATGATTCATCTGATAGAAAAGCATCTGTGATGCAGTCGTTTTGGCAAATTTGTTGAACTCCAGTTCGACAAAAATGGAAAGATATCAGGAGCTGCTCTAAGGATGTACCTTCTAGAAATTTCTCGTGTTTTTCAGGTCTCTGATCCAGAGAGAAATTATCATTGTTTCTACATGCATTGTGCTGCACCACCAGAGGTACATCCATTCATTATGCCTGACAAATGTCAGGGGGAATTTTACAAAATTGATGAAGCTCGTTTTAATGCAGTATTTGCTTTCTGAATTGGTAGATAATAATCTACAAGACTTTCACGCCAAGAATCTCATATTCATGAATCTTACCAATGTGGTTCCTAATTGTCTCTTTTGCGGAACCTTTTTTCCAGTGCTAGGGTTTATCAAAAGGATCTGGAAGCAATTTATACAACAATTCATTAATATTAAAATTGATGTTTCATTAATTTTCTATTTAAACATGTTGGTCTCTATAGCCATTTTATTATAGGTCATTTATCCATTTTTCTATAAGAGGATAGTAACAACAATGGATAGATATAGTTTAATACAAACCCTGTCGCTCTGCTTCATGGCAGCTTCTCAGTGTTCTTTTTGCTCCTGGCTTAATGGCCCGGTTGTTGGTTAGATTTGCTCCATTTTATCGTAAATTGACTTTAGAACATTTGGAAGTCCATAAGTAAATCCGTGGTGTAACTAACTCCAATGTGCAAACATATGCCATCTTTTCCCTGCTTATCTCCTTTCGATGTATTCCGTTTGAGGTGCTTTATAAGTGTCATCTGATTCTTCAGCAATGAGGTTGCGATATTCTGAACTACGTAAGAAATATTCCCAGCCCTGCAAGTCTTAACATAATCTAGGTTTCCTAGTTGCCAGTTAGATAGGTTGCTACTGGCTCATTTCAATAGTCACCTTCATGTTTCAATACTGACCTTCATGTTCAGGAAACAGGGCCCAACAACCCGAGCGAGGTTTGATCTAGGGTCACATTTGGCATTAGAGTTACTGGAAGTTACTAAATTTATGACCAAACTATTGATCAGAGAGATCATATCTATAATACAAACCCTGCTGCTCTGCTGCATGGCAGCTTCTCAGTGTTCTTTTTGCTCCTGGCTTGCTGTACCTTTCCTACTGGCTCATTTCAATAGCCAAACTATTGATCAGAGAGATCATATTGGGTTCACTGTTTGGTTATTCAAGGATGCCTCTATGGAACAGTTGAAGCTCATAGCACCTTAGTCGAAAGTTATGCTATAAATTGAGGTGAAACTACTGCTCACCAACCTTAACCTTTGTCACTATGCGTGTCAATAGCTAAGTGAGGCAAAATACTGTAATGGCAAAATGCAAGAGTTGCAACTTGCTGTAAGTCTGACTGTGGGCATAGCCATGACTAGTCACATAAGAGGCTGCAATGAATCATGGATTGCATTGATGGCATTCTGCAATTGGGTTCACTGTTTGGTTATTCTCACATAAGAGGCTGCAATGAATCATGGATTGCATTGACGGCATTCTGCAATTGGGTTCACTGTTTGCCTATTCAAGGATGCCTCTATGGAACAGTTGGAGCTCATAGGGCCTGTCATTTTAAGTGGAAAGTTATGCTATAAATTAAGTAGGAAAACTCACCTTTGACAACGTTAACCTATCTTCTTCCATTGACTGTTGCCTTGAGAGTACCCGTCTCGTTAGTCTGACTGTGGGCATAACCATGACTAGTCACATAAGAGGCTGCAATTAATCATGGATTGCATTGATTCTATTGCTGACTTTGTAAAGACCATCGATGCAATAGTGATCTTGAAATTATTGCTCCCACCTTTTGAGGTTGAAGGTGTGCACTGTCCATAAATTCACTTTAACCTACAATTAATTAAATGGAAAACTAAGTCAAGCACAGTCGAAGTCCCAAGCCAACCTCGCTTGTCAGCTGGCACTTGCATCTCCAATAAATGCCCTTCATATTCATATTGGATAATATCAAATCAGGCCGTATATGTATTCATGTATTTATTTCTGCACCTATCAGAAATCTATCCCTTGTCAGAAATCTATCCCGCACAAGTGTTGCGATCTTCCACGGCCTTCCCTATTTGATTGTACAACACGTTTCTGTATTTACCCACTATCTTTCAATCTTTTCAAATGATTACGTCTTACTTCTACTAAAATATTCTCAAAAACCCAGTGCCATTCACACTTAAAACCAGCTTGCAAACATCCTGAACTATTTTATAAATTACTTTCAGCACCTACATATTGACATACATCTCTCTGCTTCACGGAACATGGAATCCATCAGCATAAGCCAACTTACTGAACTATCAGCATTGTTTCTCTTAGCACTTGTCCTCATGACTCTTTTGATTATGGATATCGTAAAAGTAGAAGCACAACGAAAAAAGAAAGCAAGAAATGGCCACTAACAATAGGATTCTTCTTTCGCTCTTTGTTTACAGATATATGACGAGCTGGTAAAAAGTGATTTGGTTCCTTGCTCAAGGGACCCTGTATCTTAATCTCGTGTCGTGAATGAGTTTGATTCCCATGTGAATCCAGAAGGCGTGGAATGAGTATTGTTTCCTGAAAGCATAAAGTGTAGATGCGGATCGATGCCAGGATCAATGGCTCAAATGCCTACTGAAGCCCCTACTGCTGACTGCTGGTGGCTACAACCGCTAAGCACGCACTAGCTACTCGTCGCTGCAACTACTACAGCCCCCACTGCTGGCTTCAGTTCCTTGCTAAAGCAATGGCCAGCACTGAAGCTTCTCAGTGTTCTTTTTGCATCAAATACTGAGGAGGTTGTAATGTTTCATTCATCGCATTCTGCAAATAACAACACTGAAATACAATCTGAAACAAAATGTCAATTTGATCAAACTAGATTAAAACCATCTTTTCATTTATCTTTCACTATCAATGGAATTTGTATTAGGTTACAAGATTTGACATGCGATGTGTATCTTTTCTGCACTTCATTAGCTGCTTCTGCTGGTTTTGGTGGCGTATCAACTCCAGCTTTTGGGCAGAGCACTTTTGGCCAACCGTGAGCTGCTGCTACCAACACGAATGTGATAAGACCAGTTTCCCATCCATCAAAAGCATAGGAGGTAGAGCTAGTTTACTTTCTGTTTGAGACTCTATGTTAACTGGTTTATACTCCTGCTCTTGGGAGCAACCTGTTTTCTAGCAGCACATCATCAATGTTGTCATAGAGCAAGCCAGCAGGCCTTGTACAGCCAACTGTATGTTTCAGTTTTTCTAATGTTTTCCATTGTATGAGGCTATGAGCTATACTCTATTGCAGTTTGAAATATCATATTCCTCTAATGAGATGCCGAGAGCATTATATTTAGCTCATTAGGCATTCTGCAATGTGTGTCTTAAGTCCATATAGGATTTGTGTAATGGAGTTTTTGACAAATTGACATGGGTAGGTTAATGGAAAACCTATTCACACATTATTCTGTTTGAGACTCTAAGTTAACTGGTTTGTCATGATGGCAGGTAGGCTGCAAGGTATACCATTACAACAAGTTACAATATGCTTTTCAGTCTACTTCAGACGAAGCTTTTGGCCAAAGCACTCCTGCTTTTGGGGCCAAAGCACTCCTGCTTTTGGCCAAAGCACTCCTGCTTTTGGGAGCACCCTGTTTTCTAAAGCACTTCTTCTTTTGTGAGCAACCTGTTTTGTAACATTATATTATCAATGTTGTCACAGTGTAAGCCAGCAGTCCTTTTCAGTTATATTTTGCTTTTTAGTCATTCTGCGAACTTTTGCCACAGTACTCTTGCTTTTGGGTCTACTTCAGTCGTGCTTTTGGCCAAAGCACTCCTGCTTTTGGGAGCAACCTGTTTTCTAACAGCACATCATCAATGCTGTCAGAGAGCAAGCCAGCAGCATTCTGCAAACTGTAACAACAAGCTTAAGTTAACTGTAAGGCTGCTTTTCCCAGCTTTAACTGTAACGCTGCTTTTTCCCAGCTCAGGGCAGGGATTTGCTGCCCTGCAGCTCCTCTTGTTTTATTAGAATTATAATAGGGATTCATTGTATTTACATTTTGAAAAAGTTTGGTTGGATTCTTTATGATCCTTGAAAGTCCATTTTATGGGCTGTAATTATGAAAGGGTGGAAGGTCCTAAATTCGAAGCCTTCTATGCCGACCAAACATTTTTTAACATATTGCTTACGTGATATGGTTAAATAAATTAGTGCAGCAAACAAAAAATTAAACACACAGCAGAAGCACATAAACAAAATATTTAACGTGGTTTACCCAACCAATCTGGGCTATGTCCATCAAATATAGGCATCAGGAATATATTAATCAAATTGGAGATTACATCAAGAAATCCTCACACTCTCTTAGCAAATCATCCAAATGATTAACTGTTATATAGCATAGAAAATCTAACAGCCTCATAACTCCTTCACATCAAATATAGGAGGCATTAACTCCCTCCCAACAATCTGGAGCGAACTGAATCCCTATTGTTGTCATCCTTCAGATTTTTGCATATTAACAAAAAATCTAACAAAGATGCCAAGGCATAGTGATGCTTATCTAACAAAGATGCAGGCATAGTGATGCTTGTCATGTCACACGATATACGTTTGAACCTATGTAAAATATTATATTCTAAAATGTTTTGACAGGGTTAAATAAACTATTTTATTTTTTTACTATGCACGGAGATGGTAAGGCATAGTGATGCTTGTCATGTCACAGGATATACGTTTGAACCTACGTAAAATATTATATTCTAAAATGTTTTGACAGGTAGGATATATCGAGTATGAAAGGGTGCAAGTAGAAGGTTAAAATGTCCCTAACAATATACTTTTCTTTATTTTATTTAAGTTTCGAATAGGAAAAAACAACACTTTAATTGTGTCCAGCTTGAAAAAATATTATTTTAAACGGATTTTGGGAGATTTTAAGCTCTGTTATTTCTTTAACGTAACTGTTATTGTCATTTATATTATAAAAACCATGGCTCAATTATCAGGTGATGTTTTTGGTGGTTAACATAAAGAGAAATATATTAGTGTTAGATTTTGTTCTCTTCTTTCAAATTTATATATTGTTGTTTATGTTAGTGGTGCTGCAAGTGGAGCTTCCTACCGTGCAAGTTAGCTTTTTAGAACCAGAATGCAAGTTCACGAAAGAAAAATAAAATATCTAATGTGGAGATGTGTAATGTGTTAATAAGAGTTTGAGAGAAATATTTTTGGTAAAAGAAATTAGGTTTAGACATGTAGATTTTAGTATAATGAGTTTGAAAGCACCTATGACTAAGTTAAGCCAGAGAGATTTATTGGGTTTTAAGGACAAATAAATTGGAGCATGTGATGTTGAGCCATAAGAGTATGGAAAAAAGGATTTTATTGGTTTGGGGAAGTGGAAAGAAGAAGTAGGGTAGATAGAGATGATGATTAACTTTCATTTTTTAGGAATCCATAAAATTTTAGGAGTGGTGTTGAATTTTAGTCAACAAATAAGAGGAAAGCAACAAATAGTGAACTTGTGAATAAGTTTTTTCAACAAGGACCACATGACAAGATTGGTATTACCACTAGGTTATTCTTTTAATATGGAATGTTAGGGAACACTTTCTAACACGGAAAATTTAAAGGATGAAAAATTATCTCGAAATTTAAAAACATTGATGAATCTCACTAGTCGCTAATATGTAAACTATAAAATGTTTATTGACGTATTTGTAAAATTATTCAAATTTATAATGATTTTATCTATACTCTCTATATAATTTTGGCGATTTTAAAGGTAAAATAATTTTATATTGTAAAAATTGGGTGAATTGGTTTTATAAAAAATGGAAATTGGCGAATCATGTTTTTGGAAAAATCATGGAAAATTAGCCCACGTGCGAATATTAGCTCCTGGATTATTTTTGTGCTTCATAACAATGATTCCTCACCAATAAGACATCTCCTTTGAGTGTACTTTATAGTTTTTCAATAACATGTAGAGATAGTTAATTGCATCTTTCAACATCCAAGATGTGTGCATATCGAATTCATTTAGCTTTTCTCTTAGTCCTTGAGCTACATGCATAATTTTCTATTTAGCTTTTCTGTCATCCTTCGAGCTACTTGCATTTATTTTATTATTTTTTTAGTTAGATATTTTGTTTGAGTTAACTCATTTTATAAGTATAAAAGGCTTTGTCCTATTCATCCATTCTAATCTATTTAATGATTTTTACTTTTCTTCTCCAAATTTCCTAACTGTATTATAAGATTTGGAAAATAACATCATCAATAAAGCCTATGATTTAGATTTTTATTCTTCCAAATTTGGTTTTCTGAGGCCAACCTCCCACCCCACTAACACAACTTCTTCAGATCTGGTTCTTTTAGGGAGAATGTCCTCCCACTTGGATTGTGCTTAGTTGCAAACCCTACATGACCTCATTCCTAGGATCTCTTTATTGTTTTTTGCTATAGCCTTTTAGTGCTTGAAATTTGGTTCCCTTTTAAAGGATTCCCTCTCATCCAAATCCTTCTTTGTCACAAATCCTATATGTCTTTTCCTTCAATTTATTTTTGTTTTAGATCAATATCTACGGGCCTGAAAGATTGCTAAATAATTGTGTTGTCAAGCATCATTTACATTAATGGAAGTATCCGTCTTATCTTGGATCCACACTCTAATTGTGCATTGGTTTTATGTGAAAATTTATTCACAAAATACCTTGATGCATGGAAATTTCTTTAGATGAAGACAAAATTCCTATCTCCAACATTGTTTAGGATCTAGTTATAGTTCTAACATAAGCCCTAAGATATCTATTTAGGGTTACCACATTTCATTTCCAACTAGATACCCATATTTCCCACAAACCCCAAACATCTTTTTCCTTGGGCTTCCTTTTATTTTAGATTGAGACCTATGGGCTCCATAGACCACCTAATAATTGAATTTTCAGTTTGCATTTGAGTTATTGGAGTTGTCATGCTCACCTCAGACCCACTTTACCAATAATTCATAAAATTTCTAGGACACTCTCTTCATAAAATGCATTAATTCATGGAAATTTCTTTAGACGAAGAAAAAACTCATATCTCCAACATTGTGTAGGATCTAGTTAAAGTTCTACCATAAGCCCTAAGGTGCCAATTTAGGGTTTCCACCTATAATTTCCAACCAGATACCCATATTTAATCACCTAAATATATAGGGAAAATGCAGGGCCAATTGCCAAAATCAAGGATCTATAACCTAACAACAAATATCTATACTTTTCTAGAGATGAATGCAGAGAAAGAAAATTATTATCACAGGTAACATCTTAAAATGTGTGGCATAAGCATGGAATTAATTTCACATTGAAGCTATAAAGATTTATATTGAACCCAATGAAGACATAGCAACCAACTCAAATTATAGGTACATCACCACATGGAACAATTTCTACCTTGCCTCTAGAAAGTGTTTTTACCCCCAAGGTTACCTATGGAGCTTAATCATCAGATGGTTATAGTTGGAACAAGACCTAGGCTAAATCATCCAATAATACATTGATAATGATCTAACTCCAGACCTCAGATTTAAAAGGAACTTATTCTTAAATTCATTTTGATTTACTAGTGATTTTTAGAACGGAGTAATTTTATTTGAGAGAAAAACTTTTCATAAATTTTTCATTAGGTCAATCATCGTTAAACATGAACATGACAAATACAATCATCTCCTTGCTACTCACCCTCCTCCATATTGTCTTCCTCTCAATAATACATTGGCATAACCACCCCAACCCAAATGCTAAACCTATTCCAAATTTTTACCCTATGAGTAGTGCATCCACTCAACCTCCCTGCCCACAACTCCACTATCATGACACTTCAAATTTTTGTGCCATCCAACATGAGTCCACCACAAAGCCCCTATATAATGAGGAGAAATTGCTAGTATGCCAATGAATTTTTGCATTTATTTTCATCTCTCAATCCCTCTTCTTAACTAAAAATAGTCACTCTTCCCAACCAATAAGGCATACCCTACCTTACTTATAATGAGTAAAGGAAAATCTTCACATTCTATAGATCTCTTTTTTCGCTCAAAGTACTGAGTGCAAGAACAACCAATTATGATAATCTATCCTTAACGCTGATAGCAAAAAAAATGATCTCATATGTGATAATTTCTAATCTATCTTTAGCTACCTACCAAACCACGCCCCTCTCCTTATCACCTCAATTGGATACAACAAAATGTCCCTTATTTTCTAGTTAATAATTTTGAATGCTAACATTTTCCATAGGGCCCTTTTGAAACATCATTAAATATGATATTCCCCCTTCAACTATTTACTATTTTGCATCTCATATGAATATAGGCTTAAACCATCACATAATCCTCACTAGACTACATATAATCTAATTAAGAAAGGTTGTCTATGAAGTCATCCTTACTACAAAACTTCTCCTTGTAATCCTACAATTTAATGAGTCATTTTGCAAAAATGCATTTCTTCTTATGAGATACATGGAACAAACATGTCTTCTTTATTTACACCACCCTTCCCAATATAATATCCCTCTTCCAACCTCTCCTTCCTATCCATACCTCATGTTTTTGTTTCCATGCTCAATTCCCATGAGATCCAATTCACTATAAGTCCTCTGTTTTCTTCCCTTTTTACAACCCTACCGAAGATTGTAATAAATTCCCTTAATCTAGTTACATTGTCAATCTCATCTCTCTCCTTTCCTATTTCTCATACTTTAATTCCAATAGTGATCTTCACTCATAAGAGACTAGGATTTCCTACATTGTGAGCAAATTAAGGATACCCAAAGGCTCAATGCCACATTCCAATACAAACAGAAATTCAAACTATTTACCAAAGCCATGCCTTTTTTCCTCAAACAAGAATTCTTGAGAAATATTAAGTTTTTATAACAAGTAACATAACACATATCATGCATAATCAACTTCTAATTGATAGTGAGGTTTTCAAAACCTATAAGAGTGGGTCATTCCAAAATTACTTCTCATCAAACTGTAAAATTCACCATTTTCAACCGTATAATAATGACTATGGAAAGCATAATGCACTTTGTCTTCCTCATATTTCTACAACAAGAATAATATCAATATTATCATGCTTCTTCAATTGTGTGTTCATTTGACTGGCTCATTGCTCATACACATCCATGTTAAAACAAGTCCTATATCTAATCTAAAATAGATTGTGTAGCCTTAACCTTTTAATAGTAAAAATAGGAGAAAAAAATAATAGGCACACATAGCCCAACCTTTTATTAAATATTTTTTCCTTATTTTACCATGCCCTAGCAAATGCTTCAACCACAATTGACAATAGAGTCATCACACTTTCAAGTAAACTACATGACATAGCCAAAATAGATTGTGTAGCTTTAACTTTTTAATAATAAAAATAAGAGAAAAAAAATAATAAGCACATATAGCCCAACATTTTATTAAATATTTTTTCCTTATTTTACCATGCCCTAGCAAATGCTTCAAACACAATTAACAATAGAGTCATCGCACTTTCAAGTAAACTACATGATATAGCCAAAATCAAAGTTACCTCGGCCCATAAACTGCCCACCAATCTAAATTGACCATAACTAACTTAAGTTTACCGTAAAAAGCCTAACTTAGACCTAAAGCAGAGTACATTTAGCATATGTTATCTCGTTCTGTAATCCTAAAGCAGTTGCACAGTACATACACATGATGTTTCTTATTGGATGTTGTTTAATCTCTTTGCAACCTCACCATCAATAGAGCATGATCAAGAGATAGATCCCCAGACAACTGACACTCAGTTACCAGGATTAACATTGCTCCCCTACATTAGGGTTTCTGTTTATGGCACAACACTTAGTTACCAGGATTAACATTGATTTCCCTACATTAACACTTCTAGTTATTGCACAACACTCTACCTTGAAAAATGGCCCAAGTCTAAATTTTCTAAATTTTATTATAAGATTTGATAATTTTTACCTAGTATATAAATGAATAAATTAAATATAAATAAATGTTTTTGAATATATAATATATTTAAACATTTAATAATTTTTACCATATATAAATAAATATGGTAATAAAAACTTTTGAAATATTTTGGTAATTCCAACTCAACAATAGAATCTGTTATTTCAAAATAAAGATAAACAAAATGTAACATAACCTAGGAAACCAAAATGTGACGTTTACGCTACGGTTGAGGATTGTGATTTCTACGTTGTCAGTGCGCCGATAGCGCGATCCGACGGTGGCATTGCACCATCAGTGACAGCCAGTTCGAGATGGCGGAGGTACCAAGTTGCTAATTGTATGTCGATTATATCTATAGGTGCGGATTTCTGACAGGAAAAGTGTCTATTGACTGTAAGTCTAATTTCGATGCGACTCCTTCGGTTGGCGCACCAGTTCTGCTACTTGCATGTCAATTACATATACAGTATCCCCACTTCTGAGAGTCCATTAAATTCAATTAAAAAATATTTAGAAATTTATTCGCATTCGTTCTCAAACAAGAAAATAGCAGGTTTGCATTCGAGAGTCACGGTCTCCACTTTGGAGAGCTCATTAAATTTGATTAAAAAATATTTAGAAATTGATTGGTATTTTTTCTAAAAAGAAAACAGTGATTAATGTTTTTAAAAAAGTTGTGTTTCGGCAGGTTTTTATTAGAGTGTTTAGAATCATGCTCAGTAAATTTTCCCATTCGAGTTTCAGGTCAAGTATCACAGCATATCATCATAAATTTATAGAACAATTTTGATGAAACTGTGATACTTAACTTAAAACATCAATAAAACTATTTACGAAAAAAACTCTGAGATACTTAGCCCAAAACATCGATAAAACTATTTACCAAAAAAACTCCAAACACTCTCCAATCAATCATAGCAATGCTCTAAATATCCCCAGGCAGCAATTATATATAGCAATAGCAATGCAAGATTCTTAGAGCTTGCCTGTAACTATAATGTACAGGGCAATATAACAAATCGTTGTAATCCTACACTCGATGAGACTATTACAGTGGCTATGGTACTTGCATGATTGTTGAATTTAACCAATCATTCTAATTCTCTGCTCGATGACCTGTTACAGTGGGAGCACTAGCTATGCTACTTGCATCGTCGTTGAATTTAATATGATTGGAAATTTTGGGAGTTATTTCAATGTAGGTAAACAATACTCAAATCTGTGAGGGTGAAATTCTAATATCAGATAGCCGTAATCATCCTCAGGTTCCACAACTCATTAGATTTAATGAAAAAGTGCACTGAGATCAAGAATCAGCCTGATGAATTAAAATTAATGGAAAGGTACACTGAAATCAACTGTAACCATGATCATTTAATGAAAAAGTACACTGACAGCAACATCATTAATGAAAAAGTGCACTGAGATCAACCACCACCATCACTAATTAAGATTAATGAAAAAATGCACTGAGATCAATCATCAGCATTATTAATTAAAATTAAGGAAAAAGCGCACTGAAATCAACCATCACCATGATCATTTAATCAACCATTAGCATGATCAATTAAAATTAATGAAAAAGTGCACTAAGATCAACCATCACCATGATCATTTAAAGAAAAAGTACACTGACAGCTACCTTCACCATGATTAATTTTAATTAAAATCAGGACCAATAAGATAAACTAATTAAAATAAAAGAAACAACAGTGGCATCAATTATTTGGCAACAGTGCAATTACTGATCCTAGCTTTTTGCATTGTCAGCTCGGATTTGCTTTACTTAGTCATTCAAAATTTTAGTTTCATTCTAAATGATATTTGCGAAGACTGAATTCGATACCTTTATGGCCCTCCATGGGCCATTTTATTGGTTGTACTTATAAAAGGTGGCTGCTTCCGTGCCCAGGTAACCTTATTTTATTAGAATAATCTTAGGCATACTTTATGTTCTCATTGTCTTCACATTAAAAAACCATTATAGTACTCCATGGGCCATTTTATTATTTGTACTTATAAAAGGTTGCTACTTCGCTGCCCACCAAACATAAAACATTTTTTTAAAATAATTATT
>APFE030227370.1:104592-185595 GCA_000404065.3 Pinus taeda | reverse complement strand
TAGGCTGAATTCTAAAGCGTTGATCTATCTTTCCTTGAGCTGGTTTCATAACATATATTATATTTTTGAATATATAAACAGATGCAGTGTCCTAAGAAACTTCTGAGCAAATTGGATAGTACATAATAACTAAAATTTAGAGTTCCAACTAATTTCGACCAAATTTCAGATAAATTGGAAGATATGCCCATAAAAAGAATCAAAATTTAGAATGTTTAGAGTATGCTCTAAGGACATTGATCTATAAACATGCGGATCTATAGCCTAATTGTAGATCTCAATACTTGTCTAGATATGAGTGAAGAGATACAATTACTTCTCCCAAGTAACCTGTTACAATGTGTCAGACAATCATGGAAGTAATATCATATTAAAGCTATAGAGATTTACATTAAACCCAATGAATACATTGAATCTATAGATATTTGTATTGAACCCAATGCATACATAAAAACTAACTCCTATTATAGGTACTTCACCACATGGAATACTTTCTACCTTGCTTGGAAATAATGTGTTTACCCCCATGGTTACCTATGGAGCTTAAAGTGTAGATGGTTGTAGTTGCAACAACCCCTAGGAGAAAGCATCCAATAATATATTGATTCTTTTACCAAGCTTTGGTTCCAAATATAGATCTTAGATTTAAAGAGGTTCATATTATTTTAATTAAATTTTATCTACTAGTGTTTTTCATAATGAAGTAAGTTTATTTGAGAGAACATTTTATATCAAGCCTTCCTTTGGTCCTTCGTAGTAAAACATGAACATGAAGAATACCCTCATCTACTTATTCCTCAACCCCCCCCCCCCCAATATTGTCTTCCTCTCAATAATACATTGGCATGTCCAACCCCAACCCAAACCCTAAAATTATTATAAATCCTAACTCATAGTGTAGTTTATCAAACTCATTTCCCACAAACTTCACTGTCATGATGCTTCCAATTGTAGTTCCTTTTAACACCAACCACCACGAAACCCTATAGAATGATGAAAAATTAGGAAAATTCCAATGACTTTCCAAATTAAATTCCATCCCTTATCCCTCTTCTTAACAAAAAATAGTCACCTTTCTCAACCCTATTGTGGAATACCCTTCCTTACTCTTAATAAATAAATAAATTTATTCACATTCTGTAGACCTCCTTTTCACTTGTAGTGTCAAGTGCAAGAAAAATTGAATATTATCATCCCTAAAAATGGCGTCTAAAAATATTGTCTCATATGTGAGACTTTGTAGCCTAACTTTAGCTCCACAACAATCCACACCCCTCTTATCACCTCAATTAGATACAAAAATAAGCCCCTAATCTTCTAGTTAATGAATATCAAACCTAAAATTTTCATGGGGCCCTTTTGAAACATCATTAAATTTATATCCCCCCTTCAACTATTTACTCTTTGTCTTCTCATATGAATGTATGTGTAATGCATTACATAATGCTCATTTAGGTGCATATAAGCTAATGAAAATGGTAGTCTATGAAATCATCTATACTACAAAACCATTTCCTTGGAATCCTACTCATCTCTACCACTCACCTACCACTACAAAACATATTCCCTGTAATTTTACAATTCAATCAGTCATACTGAATAAATGCATTTTTCTCTTTGAGAGACTTGGAACTAACTTGTCTTCTTTATTTACACCAACCTTCCCATTGTAGCATCCCTCCTCCAACCTCTCCTTCTTTTCCATACCTAATTCATTTGTTTCCATTCCAAATTCCCCTAAGTTTTCATTCATTACAACCAACCTATTTTATTCCTCTCTCACAGTTGTACCAAGGAATGTAATAGCATCCCTTAGTCTAGTACATATGCTCAATTTCATCTCCTTCCATTCCTATTCCTCATGCCCTAATTCCAATAATGATCATAGCTCCTAAGAAACCATGGTCTCTTGCACTATTAGAAAATCAAGGATAGCCAAAGACAATGTCTCGTTCCAATTCAGACTCTAACTAAAAATATTTACATAGCCCAGCCCTCTTATCGTGAAAAGAGAATCTCAAAAAACACGAGGCTTCTTTAGTGAGTAACATAATGCACACCATGCACATGTTGGATACATTGTTAATACTAAGAGGGGGGTGAATCAGTATTAAGGCTAATTTTAACTTCTTTATGTCAATTTACTTTTCTTATTTAACTTGACATTCATCCATATAACTAGAAACAATATATAATGGGGCAGCAATAATAACTCAACATAGAAGAACACAAAACATAAGCATCATACACATATACACAGGTTTTTCATGTGGAAACGCTTTCAAGAAAAACCACAAAGCTTGTTGTTGTTATTGATGAAAATAGAAGCACCTACTTTATCACATCAATCTATTTTGTGAACACCCACTCACAGGAAGCACCAACTCCCTTTGATTTTTTGCTAGCACTAACTAGCAGGAATCACTAACTCCCCCTATTCATAGACACCTATCCAGCTTACTAAAAGAACCATATGAGGCACCGACCTCATGGATTTGTTGCAAGAACCAACTCATCTCCTTGGATTTATGCAAGCATCAACTTGCAACTCCTTGGATTTACGCAAGCACCAACTTGTAGGAGGCACTAACCCCCAAGCCTTCCCAAGTTCCACTAGAGATGGAAGCACCAACTTCATGTTTTACAGGCACCAACCCACATTGAAATAGGAACTAGATGTTCATTGTAGTTTGGAAACAACTTTGTGTGATAACAACATTTGATATCTGCTCACTTTGCCACACTTTGCATCTCTTTGCAGCACTCTTCAACAAGCACTAATCTGATCTATATTAGCCACTAGCCACTGTCCACACAACCCTCTGATCTCTACTCTTCATTGATAGTCACTCAACTCTTAGCCTCTCCACTCTCCACAACACACAATCTTCTCTTGGCATTGCTTCTTACAACACAGACATAGCCTTCTACTTTCTTATCATAAAGGCACACACAACCTTATTCACACAAATTAGAAAACTTCTACCTTTAACACAAAGCATAGGTAGTTTAGCCTTGTCTCAATGATCACATGAAACTTTAGGCCTAACACACACAGCACAAGAAACTATTAGCCTTCACACACAAAGCACACATGCACCTTCAACATAACACACAAAGTATTGCTCTCGGGGTCTCTTTTCTTCTGCTAAGACATTGTTAACCTTTACACATAGAATTGGATCTCACTTAGCCTCTCACAACAGTGCTCAGACACAAAGCTCTTTCCTCTTGGCTCTCACTAGTAACAATGCTGGATTCCGCACACATGCTCGTTAGAGCTGCTCGGTTTTGTTCCTCTGTTGTTTACCTGAATTGATGCTACAACTCTATCGATGCTACGACAATGTCCGTAGGCATTACTGTGCACCATAATTCGACAAGGTCTCTCCATGCTGTTGTTTGCCACTGGCTAGACCACTTGCATACTCAATCCCAGGCACAATCTTCTCTATCTGCTGTTATCACATCACTGAGACTCTCCATACATGTTCAAGGCTCACAGTACTTCAACATGGCTTTCCTGTTTTGCATTTATTTCTATAATGCGTGCACAGGATATCTCTAGAGACCAACTGCACTGCCTTTCCATTTACTCTTCAGTTGTTGACCCATATGCCATCAATACTCCTATGTACTAAGATATCAGAGCTTATCATCACAACACCATAGTGGCACAACATTGCAACCTGCCAATTTCCAATCTCCGATATTCAAGCCCCTTTTGATTTAGCCCTCATTGAATATTCATTATAAGACCGAGCGTGGTGACTGAGTTCCATGACCTGAGGTGCTAAGTCTTTCGATGTTGTACCGAGAGCCTTTTTCCTTTGTTAAGCACTGCACCATTAGTTTTGTGTTTATTCTACAACTAAGCACTTAACACTATCGAAGCGCCCTTACCAGTGATTTCCCCTTTATGACCAAGTGTCTGAAACCAAAAAATCCCTGATCGCCAATTATCGATAGGCCCCTCTATTTAGCCCTAGCCCTTGGTTGCTTAACACCTCAGGACTGCATGCTAGCCCTCATATCAGATCCCTCTAATCGATGATTTTTCAACTGTGACCATGTGCCATCCATCACAAACCTCTAATCGCTGATCGCTGATGACCCTCTGTGTTCAGCCTTAGCCCTTGGTTCTTTGACTCTTTGCAACCACGTGTCAACCCTTATATCAGAGCCCCTTAATCGGTGATTCACCAAGGTGGCGAATGTGCCAACCATTTTAAACCTATGATCTCCGATGTGACATCATAACCTACCATATGGCATCTTCTGAGTGGTGACATGTGTGACCTGAATATGGCCCATTAGGCCACCTCAAAATACCGAAACTACTTGCCACATTTCCCTTCGTACCATCACATCATGCTAACGTCAGGATCCACTTGGCCTTACCAGAACCAATAAGATCCTGCCATGTGTCCTCATCGGAGCTCACCACCTACTACCATGTGTCCTTATCAGATCCAATCCCCTACAACCATCTGTCCTTATCACAGCTCATCTTCGAGCTACTACGTGTTCTTATCAGACCTAATCAGATGTCTCCATGAGTCCTCCTGGAAGAGAGAGAAAGAGGCCCGCCATGCTTGGTTTTGCAGCCATTATCTTTGTAAAAATATTTTTGCCTCTCCTCACAATTTAACACTAGATGTTCAAATCTCGGCATTTTTCTGTTTGTTGCATCGATGCCAGCCACTAAGGATTTCCAATTGCGATTCATCGAGACCTTCGATTCCTCTGGATCTCCAATCTTCGATTTTGTTGCACCTCCATTTGTCGGGACCTCTGATTGCTAGGACCTCTGATTGTCAATATCGCTAATCGTTGATCGACGATTTTCACTCGCAGTTTTATGCACTTGGATCCTCTTATTTCTGATTACCGAGATGGCTTGGCCTCCGATCTATGATCTCACTGATTGCATGGACCTCTTTGGTGGGAGCCCTGATTTCCGAGACCCGCGATATGTGGGATTCTTCCCTGTTTAAGGCTTTAACCCTTTGAACTTCAGTAGGTCATAACGTTTGACCCACAAGTTCATTTCTAGACTTCCGCATATCGTTGGAAATCTCTTCCAGAGCACTTTCCAATGGAAGGGGTTTGATTAGCCATTAATTCCATCTAATACCTCAAAGTATGACTCCAACCTTACTGCCAATCTTCTAATCTTGAACTCTTTAGACAACTAGGAATCACATCCACAATGTGTCCTTAGCATGAGGCTTGCAGCTCCCATGGACTTCCATCATGCGCCATCACTGGAATCATCATTTTATGGCTTTTCCAAAAATCCTACTACTATGATGATTCTCTACATGAAGCCTGCAGCTACCACGAGATTCTTCTTGGGCCATCACTACCAGCAACTGCTGTAACAAGCAACTAAGCTTGTCTAGTTGACATCAATGCCAACACTCATGCCTAGTGTAGGCACTACCAACTTCCCAACACATCTCCCCAGCACGAATGTTGACATCAAATACCAACACACTTGCAGATGCCCTCACTAGGCCACTCGCCATCCACACAATGCCAACACTCCAACAACATAGTCAACTTCTAGTTGCTAGGGAGATTTTCAAAAACTTATAAAACTATCCTACACTTCTAGAAATGGTGAATGTATCAATTAAAATTACTTCTCACCAATTATAAAATGCACCACCTTTCGCTACTATATATAAAAACAACTATGTAGACAATAATACACCTTCTTATCCTCATATTTCTGCAAGAACAATAATACCCCAAAACCATCATATATTCATTTAACAAACTCATTAGTCATATACATGTCCATACTACTACACTTCCTATTTTAATTTTAAAATACATTATGTTACTTTAATCTTTTACAATAATAAAGCTAGAAACAAATAAAAGACAATATATACACATAACCCTAAATAATAATAAATATAAAAAACCAAATTTATGTGGTTAACCAAATATGAGCTTCTAATAACAAATGGGTTGGCTTTTTATTATCTTATATTCTTTTGGCTTACCATACCCTCACAAATTGCTAAAGAACTAATAACAATGAAATCGTTGTAGGTTAGCTACCTTACATTAATCTCTCCAACCACAAATTAACTTTGAATTAGTCAATTTACCCTTAAAAACCCTAACATAACCCTCCACTCAAATTATTATCTGCAATTCTAACGTAGTCACACAGTATACATATAGCTCATGATATTTCCAACATCATATCTATGGCACTTATGCAGCCGGAAAACTCTTTTATGTTGCCATCTGATTAGATCAACACACCGGTTGAACCATTACAAGCGATAGATCCTCCAGGCAACTGACACTCAGTTACCGGGATTAACATTGGTTGATTAACCCTGAGTCTAAACGTTATTTTGGTTAACTTTTTGAATATATAAATAGATTTAACCTCAAATTATTTTGATATTCTAGCTCAATCATGTTTCAAAAAATTTAACCAATTTTCTAATAAAATTGATCCTCTAATACATTATAAAAAAATTAACGTACCGAGAAAAATCCACAATGTAAGTGTAGACTCCGCTTGATAATTGTGACTTCGACGTTGTCAGCACGCCAATAGTGATCCGACGATTGCATTCTAATGGGGAAGTACCAAGATGCCAATTGTATCTTCATTATATCTACAAGTGCGAATTCATGACAGCGAAATTCTCTACTGACTGTAATTCTAAGCTCGATGCGATTCCCTCGATGGACGCACCATTTCTTGTACTTTCATAATTATATGTACAGGATCTCCACTTCCGAGAGCTCATCATTCTTTCTCAAACAAGAAACAATCTTTCTCAAACAAGAAACAATCATAGCAATGCTCTAATTATTTCCAATTCTATGCTGGATGCGACTGTTAAAGCAGGCGCACCAGCTGCACTAGTTGTATCTTAATTAATTTTCAAGTTTAATATGCTTTGAAAATCTAGGAATATTTTGAAATGGCATATATACACGTCAAATTTACCAGATTCTGAAATAATTTCATTGTCATTTTCCAAAGCTCATTAAATTCAATAAAAGTGCACTGGGATAAACATCCACATGATTATTTAATGAAAAACTGCAGTGAGATCCACCATCACCATGAAAATTAAAATAAAAACAGGACAATAACATCAGCTAATTAAGATAAGATAAAATAAATAAGAGAGACAAAAATTTCTTTTACTTTTAATCATTCAATTTTTTAACTTTCTTTCTTTTTTAATGATATTTGCGAAGATTGCATGGGATAACTTTATGAGCCCCCATGGGCCATTTTATTGGCTACGCAACCTTATTTTATTAGAATTATTTTAATTACACTTTATTTTCTTGTTGTATTTACATTTCAAAAAATGTTTGATTTGAAACCTTCATCCGGATCATTTTATTTCTTGCAGTTACCAAGGGTTGAAGGTCTTAAATTTCATCTAACAATAACATGAGTGTAGATTTAAGTATTGAGGGGCTTCACAATGCATTATATTAGATATCATATTTTGGGATTCCAATGCGTTAAGTAAGTCATTTATCTATGACTATTTTTATGAGATTTTGTTTTTTTTTATTAAATAAAATTTATTTCACAGTGTATCTATAGTATAGTTTAATATTGAGAATTTAATTTTTGTTAATTTTTATTCTTATTTAAATTTATTTATTTGTAAGGTGATTGGTTGATGTCTTATTATGGGTGTTGTTTAATAACTTTTAGTTTTCTATAAGTTATTATTATTTTTGTTTTTAGTTTTTTTTTTTTTTTTCTTGAATTATAGTTTTTTCTCCAATACAATTTCCATTTCAATGAATATTATTAAATTAATAAAAAAATTAGTTTTTAGAATCTTGTGATCATTTCTTTCCTAATTTTATTAAGAAAGTTTTATTAATATATAGTTACTAATTTTTAGGATTTTGTGAGCATTTCTTTCGTGAGTTTATTTTATTTATGCATAGTTTTTATAATTCTTGCCTCTAAAGTATATCAAGAAGTCAAGAAATTGATCTTATTACAAGAAATTGAATTCAAGAATTCAAGAAATTGATCTTCTTGAATCCAATGCATTGAAGCTCTTCATTGTAGAAATTCCTTGAAGATTCAAATTGCAGATTGTGATATGCTAAAACAACTGATTTGAATCTACTCTACTCGTCAGCGGAAACAATAAATCATCGATGAAATTGTGAAGCATAAAACATAAAGAATTCAATCACACATAACCTAATAATTTTATGGGGAAAGTCACCACTAAACCCCTGCTATCTGTATATTGCATTAATGAGAAAATATGATAAGATTACAATGCTTTGCTCAAGCCCGAGCAACCTTTGCACTATCTCAATCTATCTTACTACCAACTTGTGCACAAGGCTCTTTTGGCACAACCTTCTCACACAAGCTCCACGCACAAACTTGTGCTTCCTATTGCTTGGTGTCACCAACTAGTGCTCACCAAAATAATGATTAAAATTGTTCATTCATTCTCATTTTAAAGACAATTTGAATGGTTAAAATTAGTGAATTTTCTAATTAAGGAATGAGTTATTTTAGGCCTTTTTCTGAGTGCATGCACAATCTGTTTAATTTAGATGATTTTACAACTAATAGTACACTATCTCTGAACTCCAATCTCGATTGGGACTTTCTCTAATCTAACATGCATGAGTTAATTATGAGTTAATTATGAGTGAATCTCCAGTTTAGTGGTTGACCAATGCTACTTACACCCCGCTATCACTAATTCCTCTATCAGTTGAAACTAGTTTAACTAAATTGAACTCAGTTAAATAGAATTAAATAATTACAACTCAAAATAAACTCAAATAGTGCTCCTAATTGTAGGAGACACCCAACTTAGTTAACTGATACAAGTTGTTATGATAATTAGAGTTAGAATTTAATTCCCAATGTAATTCAAGGAGAAATTAAATTAGGATTTTTGTTTGTCTTATTTTTAACATTCTTGTTGCTATTTTCAACACTCCCTCTCAACAAGAAATGAATTCAAATTTATTTTGATCCGATATGTTTCGAATGTTTTATATGAAACTCATGTCCCTGTTGTTGTTGCTACTGCAACATTTGCAACCAAAAAAAGCATCCAAACAAAATAAATTGAATCAATTGTGTCTGAAACTATCTACTGAGAAAAATGTTCTTATTCTGACTTTGCTATTGAGCCTCCTACTCTGTTGTTAACTCTCATTTTCATTTCCTCAGTATATGACTGAAAGTGATCCTCCTGCTACTGAACATTGTGGGCCCCTATATCAAGGTAATGATCGATGAGACAAAAAACACCTCAATGGACCCTGCCCATGTTTTTAAACTCTTGGAGTAAGGTTTCATATTTCCCCACCTCACACATGGAGGTATGGTTGCATGTGCTCCTTCTCACCACTTGGCTTGCGATTCCCCCCTATTGGAGGTCTCTGTTTGAGTGGATGTCTCCACTCAATCTCCTTTCTGCTTCTCCAATTGTGGCTACTCCACAAATTGTGGAGGCTGCTTCTAATGCAGCATGTTGAGAGGAATTCATGCTCCCTCTCAACAACTTGTTAGGGTCCTATAATTTATAGGATCAATTGATGATTATTTGTTGATTTTCTCCTATGAGATGTTGTAAATAATGATTTCAATTTGCAAATATTTTCAAACCTTCAAAAGGAAAAGAAGAAAAGTAAATATATATATATATATATATTATTATATATATATATATTATATATATATATATATATATATATTATATATGAGGAAAAGAAAAGAAAAGGAAAGAGAAAGAAAAAGGAAAGAAAAAGAAAATAATAAAATTAGAAAAAAAAATTGATGAGCCCCTATAGCGAACCAATCAAAATGCGCTTTATATTCCAAAATGTCAATTTTATTTGGTTTTAAACCTTATTCATTATCCTTTATTTGATTTTTTTTAATGTATTTGTTATAATATAATACAAAAATGTTGTTTGTCATTTTGCAAATAATTCGTACACTGGAATCAATGGTCACTATAATGCCCACCTAGATTTTCGACAGAGGAGTATTTTTGGCCTCCCCGCACTCCTGACAGTTAACACGAGGTGCAAGCAGGGAGGGGCAAAAAGTAGTTTCTTCCAAAACCCCCTGGGTCAACATGGCAGTGCCTAGGGAATTCCAAGGGGTCCCCTCCCGATATTGCTTACTACTTGTACCTCCCACACAAAATACTACCTCTGTTTCCTGCCACCGACTCGTCCCTCCGCTAATCCTCTTCTGCCATCGATTCATCCCTCTACCACTCCTCTAATGCCATGTGTCTCCCTCTTCACCACTCATATCCCACCACATAACGCTACCCTTGCCACTCCGTTTCTGCCATCTATCCTACCACGTCACTCCCCTCCAAGTCACATATCCATTTAAAGTTCAAATCTTTTTTGTGAAATCTAAATGAACATTATGTCATTAGCTCTCATCATCTATCCATTTTACAAGTTAATCTACCACACTCCATAAACGGTAATTGTGTTGTTATATAACCAATTCGAGTGTTATAAAAATCTTGTGATGCCAGTATATCATTTATTTTAGTTCACCATTAATCTTACAAGATGAAGACAAAACTGTTATCAACTCCCAGCTTTCAATAATAACTTTCCTGTGTATAGTCCAAAATTTCCATGGGTAACCCTATTCTTCAACCCTTTCTTTATCAGTAATTTCTCCAGTATTGTTCTTCCTCTACCCTTATTCATTTTCATGATGTCAAACATTAAAGGGAAGGGAAGGGAAAGGTTATAGAGTCAAATCACCTTATTCCCCCAATCCCAGATTTTGACAAATCTCCCTTGATAGACACCTGATATAAGATTGCCGAGACCGAGTTCGAATTTGACCTATATGAGGTCCATAACTCGGTAAAGAAAAAGTTCATGGAAAAAAGTGATGACTTGAGTGTTTGGGAATCCCTTCTCCCTTAGTTTTTCTTCTCCCAGACTCATTCTTTCCCTAAATTCTCTATCTGGTTCCATCTCCAATATTTTCCAAGTCAAAGGGTTGTTATTTCCCATGACAATGAAGTTATTTTCTCCATTTCCCTGGAAAGTATCTGCCAGGCCCTACACATTGAATATCAGGTCTACCATCATCCCTTTTTTGTCGATGTTTTAATGGAGTTGTATTAAAAATTGAAATTCCCTCAGAGAGCCAAAATTTTTGAGTGTTTCCTTCCAAGAAACGGTGAATTACCCTGGACAAATCCCCCATATCCAGTCTCAATTTTCCCTGAAATCTCCAAATAGGTAATTTCTATGGTAACTCAACTACTCGAGTACCATAAAGATCAATGGTTAGATGAGATAGTGTTAGGATTTTTATCTATTTTTACAATTGGAAAACAACCATCAATCATTTTCAATTATAGTCAGTTTTTGGCTAGCTCAATCCATGACAAATTTGTCAATTTCAAAATTGAAGGTGTCTTTAAGTATGATTCAATGCTAGTTTACCTCATGGCATTTTATCAATTAGATAGGTTCAAGTTCCCTTTACAGAAGATAGATAGCGAAGGAAACCCTTGGTCAGTGATTCATTAGACTTCTCTAGTTAGCAATAACTTAGAGGAGTATTCTTATATTGATTTTATTGAAGAATTTTTACATACCTCACTATGTTTGCTTAGTAGTGATTTGATCCCAAGTATTTCACCAGAAATAAAGAATATTTTACACATTTTAGAGGAATCCAAAGTTGGAGACTCGTATTCATATGAGAACTACACTGACAATATTGTTTATGGATCAGGATTAGCTCCTTATAGGTTGCTGGTGTTTGTACCAGTTAGGATATTTGCATTAGAATACAATAGGAAAATTCCAAACATGGATGATCTGTATTTTGCGCCTACAAGAAGAAATCACAGTTTAAATTGAAGGCCCATTTAGGTACCTATATTATCAACACCAAAGATATAGCAAAGGAAGTTGATGATGTTTTGGATAAGATGAAATTCAAGTTTAGTTTCTCTTGGTCTTATGATCCCTTAGGCATCGTTTCCAAGCTCATATTGGAACATAAGAGTACCTCCTATGCTTATTTGATTTTTTCTTTTTTTATGTATTTGGTATAAAATAACACAACAAAGATATTTTTTGTTTTGCAAATAAATCGTGCACTAGAATCAATGGTCGTGATAAAGCCCACCTAGATCTACGATGGAGGAGTGTTTTCAGCCCCCCACACTCTCGATAGTTAACACGGGGGTGGGGGGATGGTGAAATATCGCCTCTATCTCCCACCACTGGCTTGACCCTCCACCAATCCTCTCCCGTCATCGGCTCATCCCTCCACCACTCCTCTTCCACCATTTATCTCCCCCTTCACAACTCATATCTCACCACATAACCAATACCCCTGCCACTCTGTTTCTGCCATCTGTCTTGGTACATCACCCCCCTCCATTTCACATATCCATTTAGCATTCAAATATTTCTCACGAAATATAAATGAATGTTATATCATTAATTCCTGTCATCTATTTGTTTTAAAATTAATCCCTTTGGCTCCATAAATGTTAATTGTGTTGTTATACAACCAACTCAATTATTATAAAAATCCTTTGATTCCAGTATATTGTTTATTTTAGCTCGCCCTTAATCTCACAGGGCAAAGAACAAATTATTATCAACTCTGAGATTTCAACAACAACTTCCCTGTGCGCAATCGACAATTTCCATAGGTAATTCTATTCTTCAACCTTTCCTATATTAAGATTTTCTTCAATATTTTTCTTCCACTGCCCTTCTTCATTTTCATGATGTCAAACCGTAAAGGGAAGGGAAAGGTTATAGAGTCAAATCCTCTCATTCCTCAAGCCCCAGATTTTGACAAATCTCCCCTGATAGACACCTACTATAAGATTTTCGAGACCCAGTCCAAATTTGACCTGTATGAGCTCTACAACTGGTCAAAGAAAAATTTCATGGACAAAAGTGATGACTTTATTATTTGGGAATCACTTCTCCCTTAGTTTGTCTCCCACCAGACTCACTTTTTCCTTGAATTCTTTGTCTCGTGCTAGCTCCTATATTTTCCAAGTCAAAGGGTTGTTATTTCCTATAACAATGAAGTCATTTTCTCCATTTCCTTGAAATTATCTACCAGGCCCTGCAAATTGAATATCAGGCCTCCCATCATCACTTTTCTGCCAATGTTTTAATGGAATTGTATGAAAAGTTACATTCCCTCAGAGAGACCAAAATGTTGATTGTTTCCTTCCATAAAATGTTGAATTACCCTGGACAAATCCCCCATATATAGTCTCAATTTTCCCTGAAATGTTAAAGTAGGTAATTTCTATGGTAACCCAACTACTCGAGTACCGTAATGATCAGTGGATAGATGAGATAGTGTTAGGATTTTTATCTATTTTTGCAGTTGGAAACAAACCATCAATCCTTTTGAATTATAGTTAGTTTTTGGCCAACTCAATTCATGACATGTTTGTCAATTTCAAAGCTAAAGGTGTCTTTAAGTATCAATCAATGCTAGTTTACCTCATGCTTCTTTATCAATCAAACAGGTTCAAGTTGCCTTTATAGAAGACAAATAATGAAGGAAACCCTTGGTTAGTGATTCACTAGACTTCTCTAGTTAGAAATAACTCAGACAAGTATTCTTATACTTATTTTGTTGACAAATTTTTACATACGTCACTATGTTTGCTTAGTAGTGATTTGATCCCAAGGATTTCACCAGAAATAAATAAATATCTACACTTGTCAAAGCAGTCCAAAGTTGGAGACTGGTATTTATACCAGAACTGCCTTGAGATTAGAGTTTATGGATTAGAATTACCTCCTTACAAGTTTGCAATGTTTGTACCAGTTAGGATATTTGCATTAGAATACACTAGGCAAATGCTAAACATGGATGATTTTCATTTTGTCTCCTGCAAGAAGAAAGAACAATTCAAATTGAAGGCTCATATAGGTGCCTATGTTATCAACATTAGAGTTGTAGCGAAGGAAGTAGACAATATTTTTGGGTCATATGAAAGTCAAGCTTAGTTTGTCTCGGTCCTATAATCCATTTCATATTGGAACATAAGAGTAGCTCCTATGCACAAACACCAAGGCCTGAAATTGAACAATATCCTAACCAAGAGGAATGGATAGAGGGTACTTTATAGGAAGCTAAAGAACAACTCGTTAGTTAGTCATCTATGACGACACATCTTCCCAAGGAAAAGGAGGGAAAAAGGGAAAGGGAAGCCATGTCCCCTGCTGATTCTGAAAATCAAGATGCATAGGTTATTGTTCTTAAAAGGAAAAAGAAGGACCCAAACACTGCTAAAAAATAAGATCCTCAGGTCAATCCTCAGTTTAAGACTCAGGTAATTATTATCCAAGACGAAAATCCAGAAGAAAGTGACACAGAACAAACAACCACAGTGATTTTGTCAGGAACTCCTATCACTCCTTCTACTCAAATGGAAGAAACAATACAATCACGCACTGCAAAGACAATAATCTAGTCTCCATTATCATCTAGTTCCCAAATTTCAACTCAGCAAATTATATTTTCAAGATACAGGGAGATAAAATTGAAGAATGAAGCTTTGAAGGCTTCCACCTACTCTGAATTTTGGAAGCAGACAACTAAAAATGAACACAGATTACTCTCTGCATTCGACTAAGAGAAAGGATAGTTCCAAATGGACTTTATATAACCTTTAATACTAGCTCCAAGGAGTGTTGAAGACTACAAAGCCTCCATTTGAAGATACATGCAATTAATGAAATTGATTTACACAAAGAAATAAGAGAACTAATATTCTCAACACTTACTAGTTCAGCCATGACTGCTTTAAGATTACAACCATCTTTGAATAATATGAATTCTCATTTAAAGATGGAGAATATGTCTTAATTTGCTAAGGACAACAAGATCAAATCTCTAGAAGATTTCATCATAAATCTAGGACATGACCCTAAGGATATCAAAGAAACAAAAAATATCTCCTCAAGAGAAAGGCGGTAGACATTCAAGCATTGAGGAATCAACTGAAGCTACCCTCCACAGACCATCCTTAAGCTAAAGAGGTCGCTAATATAAAAAAGGAGAAAGAAAAATTATTTACTATGGTGGTTAAGTAGAATTCATAGATACAAAAGATGGAGTAGGGCATGGAAGCACTATTGGAATAGAAAGAATAGTGGGAAGCAACAGGAGCATCTACATCAGGCATAGGTATAATATAAACTTCAACAAAGGCCACAACTTTAGAGTCTACAGAAGAGCTTACCAGTGCTCTGGATGAATTATCAGTAGTTCACGTTGAGAAATAAAAATTGTCAACAACATTTACTAGGACGGAGGAGAATAAGATTAAAATTGATAATGCATATTTGTCAGAAATGTAGAAAAACTACAAGCTCATCCAGTAGATAGAAAAAGATGAAGACTAGTCCTTTGTCATTCAAATGTTTGTAGAGGCTAAGAACAATATTTGGCAGAATATAAATGCCAACATAAAAGATATGTGGCCTTTAATCCAGATCACGTTTGAGCAGGAAGAACTTGTGCAAAGAGTAAAAAAACCAATACAGAACACATGAATATTTGGATCACAAAAAAATAGAGGCATAAAATATTATCAACTTGTTAAATTCCGAAACCAAGGAGGAAATGGAAGACTTTAACATTCTAGATAGGACATCAACAATCATGGAGGTTAGGAGAATATTAACAAAAAATAATTTAATGATACAACCAAAGGATAAATGCAAAGACCTTGAGTTGCAAGTGAGGAGGTTTAATAGAAAATTCACACTGCTGTAGGAAAAGGGTTTACCTACGCTCACAAATTCTAATGGAAAATTTATCCCATTAGAAGCCTACCATGAACAACTGTGTAACGGAGGTGTTGATGCTTCTAAATTTGTAAAGGCCAAAAGAGTTATTAGTGGAGAAGCATTCATATAGGGAATACAATTTGATTTGAATATTAAACATGAAATCCACCACCTTTTTGTCAATAAGAAAACTTTTGACACTTACACCGAGGTGGATTAAAGGTTCAGAAATATGGTTAACTTTTCTCTCCCAAGTGAAGAAAGGTTGGACTAGTTACTAGAGTTGATTGAGTGAAGTGTAACTGAAGCAAAAAATCTTCAGCATTAGGGTAACAACATTTGAAACGAAATAGCTACAGTCATCACCAAATTCCTACATAGCCTCAATAGCGCACCAAAGTTCAGAATATTTTCCATATTTTTCTTATTTTATGTCTAAAATATATGTGTCTTTAACAAATATTATTTTTAAATATATTTTATTTTGAAATCTGATGTGAGATGTAATTGTTTTCTATAAATATTCAGAAATAAGTCTTAGAAAAGGTTGGGACTCGTATGAATAAAGTAGACCTTTTGATGTAAGTTTTGCATGTACTGAAGTGATAAATTCCAATAATACAGAGAGTTTGTTTCAGGATTCCTGTGTCAAGGAATTGGTGATGTTCTTTCTCATGTGAAATTGTTATTTCCTCGCTTTTCCATGTGTTTTTTGTTTCTATTGTTTAAAGAAGATTAAGGGATGAATTTGTTTAAATACACTCTGTTGTAGCTTATAAGCAATATTTATGTTTTCAATCTGATTTTAAATATAGAATTCATCCTAACATGCTCTATATTTAACTGAATCTAAATCATTTCACCCTATGCACTCCACAAATGCTCTAAAGATCCAAAATCTTGCCTACCCTGCCCTGTTACATATGTTCTTTCATTTTTGTATTTGATCACCCACAGGCTCATGACTCCATTCCTAATGGATTTTCCCTGCAGTTTCCAACCATATATTTAAAAAAAAAACTCATAACTCAATATCTAGCCTAATATCTTAAGAAAACAAATATAAATAAGATAGGGAGGTCCCTCTCTGATGCTGGAAGGGCTAGATTCCAACTTTGCAAGTGGTTTTTTGGTTACCTCTAGGTTTCTCTCCATAGCCTTGGGAAATACAGAGGGATAAAAACACTATGTGTCTAACATTTTCCTTCCTCCTCAAGGCTTTGCATGCATCTTGTACCTCAAGTGCTTACAGGTTCTTAACTCACACATCAATCTATTTCACTTGTCTTGTGGTGATGTGTTTAAGGAAAACCTTTCCTTTGCTAAATATCACATTCTAGCCATATTATTTTAATACTTGGATGGAAACAAGATTATTATTTAGTTTTGGAACATACATCACATCTGTGAGTCTGCAAGGGGAGCTAGACTCCCTCTGAAAAGTGACTGTACTAATGTCGGTCATGCTATACCTCCCATAATCTCCAAGATCTATGTTCTTCTTGAGGTCTTTCGCCTCCAAGTCATTGAAGAGAGCTCAATTCCCCATTATATGGAACGAGGCACCACTATCGAGATACCGCATACTTCCTGTTACTGTGCTTGCCATGCATGCAATGAGGGTGAAATCAACTTCGAATTGTGAGGCTAGAGCGTTACTTGCTACTGCTATTGCATGCTCCTTCTTGTTTGCTTTCTTTTGTGGGGATTTCGTGGCATAGGGCTTGAAATCATGACAAGTAAAACACATGATATTAGACACGTCCTTCCACATTGAAAATGGAGTTTCCTTACCTTGGAGGATCAAGAAAGTATGATCTTGAACTCCTTCTCACCTTTGCCACACACTTTCTCTACTCTACCAGATCCTGAGCATCAATTGGCCTAGGAATATATTTATCTATGATTTCCTTAAGCATGTTGTCTTCTAGCACTGCCTCCATCCTGTTCTTCCAGGCAATATAGATCTCACTACCCTCAAGGGCATATTCGAATCTCAATCTATAGAACTACATGCTCCTAGCTCTGAAGTATGATACTGCAAATTTGATTTCTCTTGGAAAAGACAAACTCATATTCTCCTATTCTATAGTGATTTTAGCTACTATACCATGTAGAAGTTTCTTATAGATTAAAACTATAGATTGTGATATGCTAAAACAATTGACTTGAATCTACTCTAATCATCAACGGAAAAAAAAAAAAAAAAAAAAAAAAAAAAAAAAAAAAAAAAAAAAAAAAAAAAAAAAAACAATCATTGAACTCATAAAGCATAAAAGAGAATGAATTCAATCACACATAACACAATAATTTTCTAGGGAAGCCACAGTTGAAAACCCTTGCTATGTGTATATTGCATCAATAAAAAAATATGAGAAGATTACAATGATTTTCTCAAGCCCGGCCAACCTTTGCACTATTGTAATCTATCTCACTACCAACTTGTGCACAAGCTTCTCTTGACACACCTTTGTCTCACAAGCTCCACACATAAACTTGTGCTCCCTGTTTCTTAGTTTCACCAACTCATGGTCACCAAAACAATGATTAAAATTTTTCCTTCATTCCTCCTATTAAAGGAAATTTGAATGGTAAAATTTAGTGAGTTTTCTAATTAAGGAATGAGTTATTTTAGGCCTTGTTTTGATTGTATCCACCATCTGTTTAATTTTGATGATTTTACAATTGATTGTACATTGTCCCTAAACTCCAATCTCAATTGGGTATTTCTATGATCTCACATACATGATTTAATTATGAGTGAATCTTTAGTTTACTGGTTGAGTAGTGTTGGTTACACCCTACTAATGTAGGTTATACCCCACTATTGTATCTTCCACTAGTTCCTCCATCAGTTCGAACTAGTTTAACTCAATTAAACTTAATTAAATAATTACAACTCAAAATAAACTCAACTAGTGCTCCTAATTGTAGGAGACACTCTACATGACTCTAGTTATACCCTAAAATTGAACTACCTAAGCGAACTAAATAAAATTAACTTAGTTAACTATTATAAGTTGTTATGAGTATTAGAATTACAGTTTAATTCGAAAAATTAAATTAGGATTTTTCTTGATGCTATTTTTAACATTTCTTGTTGTTATTATCAACATTCATTTCATTTTAGGGTATTCAAATTTTAAGATGCAGATGTTGGGGTATGGGATCCAAACTAATTCTACTAGTGTGCAATAGCGGGGGTATTACTAGGATCCCACTTTGAAGTTCCATTTTGCTTCAAGTCACTATAGAACGAGAGATTGCTCGAAATTTATTGGAGGTTGGCCTTCAATTTCTCATCCATTTCAATTATTTTGTTGAAGATTTTTTTACCTTCTTTCCTTGAACTAAACACAAAAGATTGGTCTTAATTACCATGCAAAAAGTTAATGTATGAATTTTGTTCAAGTTCTTTAATCTACTCTAGTTTTATTCAAAGTGAATGTGTGTTTTGATATCCATCTATAGTTATTAGTTATTTAATTTATATAATTGTGCTAGTTATAATGTAGTTGTTAAATTAAAAGTAAAACAACTACTTATTATTCATAAGTATTAATTAACTTGTCTTTACAATCTAATTTAAAAATTAATTTAATAGGAAATCACAAATTATAGATCACCGCAAATCGATTTTTCTCTACAAAATAAAGTAGTCTTGTTTAAAACATGATGCCATTTGAGAGATAAAAATATATTTTTTTTTCCATATTCTGCTGCCTTCATGACCACAAACAGAATTGCATTTAACTCTATATCAATCATGTACAAAGGTCATGAAATTTGTAGGAGAAAAATTGTTGTGCAAAACAAGTTTCTTGGAATTGACATCACATTCACTTGAAACTAAGTTTCTCCAAATCAATTTGAATGAAAAACACTACCAAAGAAATAAAGTTATAAAGTTTCATTAGAGCCAATGAGGTAGGGTGCTCAACCAAAAGCACCATTTTAGCACAATATTTTCACTTTCATTTCTATTTTTATATGAAACCTTTAATTGATCATCTCACAAACTCAAACTCCAATTAGCTATATTTAAACTAAGTAACATGTACTAGCTACTACGTAACACTTGTTAAAAAATTGTTATTGAACTTGTTTAGTTTTTTCTTTTTAAATATTTTGGTGTAAACTCTAAATAGAATTAAGATTCTAGAAATATACCTAAGATAATTCTTTGGGGACTTCATGTTTTTAATTTTAATTTAATATTATTTCATTATATTATTATTATTTGTTGTTGTTGTACGAAGAGGTGGTTTACAGAACAATATGGGGAAGATGTTATCATGTCCATAAATAAGCCTAAACATTTAAATATGGATTAATATGGGGAAGATGTTGTTGTGGTTGTAAGTGAATGTAAACATTTAAATACTGCCTCCATGTAGTGGAGATGTTGTAATGTTTATAAAATGAAACATTAAATCAAATAAAATAATAAAATAACATAATATTGGCTCAAAAAAATAATAAAAACTAATAAATGGATTCAATTAATTTTTTATATTGTTGATTTTTTTTTAATTATAAAAAGGAATTAATATATGAGTTAAAAATATATACCTATAAAAGAACATGTCACAAGATTATTAAAAATGAAGAAACCATATAATATATGATTTAAACATATATATCTTTTAAAAAACATGTAACAATAATTTTAAACATTGGGATTCATGGAGATTCTTAACCTTAAAATAAGTTTCTTTATAACATTGGGCCATCATGATGGTTTACTAGTAGCACATGCTCAAAAACCATATCTCATATTCATATGTCATATGTGTGTACGACATATTTTTTAATTAATCAATTTAATTAAAATAGAATAAATAGCATAACTAAATTTGAGATCAATATCAACCTTTGATTCATGGATATTAAAAATGTTATAGAATATTCCATGGAGGTTAAATCCCTATCATTCACCCCAATAATTATTAATATTTGAATTAAAATTTTGGAAACTATATTCCAAAATAATCATGCTTATCAACCTTATTAATAAGCGTATTAAAATTATCTATATATATATATATATATATATATACCTTTGTGTGTGTGTGTGTGGGGGGGGGTGGTTCACAGACTCTAAAGATCATTGACCACTATGCCCACATAATATTTGTACCAAGCAGATCCACCTGAAGGGAACACTTCCTACTACCCAACCGTGGAGCCTAACCTCGAGGGTGTTTAGAGACTTGAACGTGTGACTTCTCAATAAAATTGCATCCATATAGATTAAAATAACGATTCATATTCATGACCATTATATTCTAAAAAATCATATTTAAATTTAATTAATAATCATAGAAAAATTCAATATTGACTAGCCTATGAATATATATCATAAATGCTACACATATTATATTAAAACATTATAAAACATGTCAATGAAATATTGTCATATATATTTGTAAATCTATGTATTATCAAGTTTTTAATAAAATTAAAAAGAATAATGCTTCTATATATAAAGATATGATATTTATATAAACATAAATAAAATTATTAAGGGAAAATATACATCCATGTTTAGAATGTGATCTACCAAGTGTTGAGGTAATAAAATATCTCTAGGTGCAAACCTTTCCTCAAGATTTGTATTCAAACATAAGTTTGCATGTTCAGATATTTGATTCCTCTTTCAGCTTGGTAGATTTGGAGTTAAAATGGATCTATGCTCGTTTAAACATTTTGGTGTAAACTCTAAACATAATTAAGAGAAATCTTGTGTGGCCTGATGCGCTTGTTAGGTTCCTATGCTTTATTTCAATATATTTGACATGATAATATATGAAGGATACTAAGGCATTGTGTTACTTATGAATCCATGTCCAGAAAAAGGATAGTGCATAACTAAAATGCTTATAGAAATATGTTTGCTTTCATTTCATTCACTAAATAACAAGAGAACAATTAAATTATGTGTAGTTTAAGGAAAAACATAATTTATTTTTCAAAGGGATTTTGAGAGAGTTGAAGGGACCTTATGATGAAATGTTTTTCATTTCTCCAATACAAATATTTTTTCATACACAATCATCCAAGGATGTTGCTCAAGGTGAAAGCAAAGAGAATTATATTCGTGTTGGAATTTCTTCCCCATCTTCAAGCCCATCTATTATTATTTACTTTCCATATGTTGCAAGTGGAGTTTCCATTGCTACAAACAAATTTCCACAACAAAACATTAAGCTCAAGAAAACAAATAGCCAATGTGGAGATATGTAACAAATTAACAAGATTCTGAGACAAATCATGTTGAGGAGGAAATTATGTTTGGACATGTCACTTTCGAATATGAGAAATTCGAGGGAACCTAATACTAAGTTAAAGGAAATTTATCGGTCCTTAAAGAGGCAGAAATTGGACCCTATTAAGAGGTGATTTCAAGCCAACCAAAGAATATGGCAAGAGAGGATTCTATTGGATTGAGGAAGTGGAAAGGAAAAGTAGGTTAGATAGGGTGCATGTGAGGAGGAAATTGAAGGAAAATAATTGAAATTGAAGAAAATAGAGGCCTCATTGATAAAAAGGCTTCTGACGATCAGTGGGCAGGCTTGGTCAATGCAACCTTTTTTTAGTTAATTTTTGGATCTCTCTCATTACTCTCTCTCTCTCTCTCTCTCTCTCTCTCTCTCTCTCTCTCATGCTTGGATGCTTAGAGTTTTCTTGGATCACTTTTGCATTGGATCAAGAAAGGAAAATAGGGTGAGAGGATGGAAGGAAAAAGCAAGGAAGAATAAGATCAAGTAGCTACAAGAAGATTTTTTGCAGGTATCGATTTGCATGTGTGAGTTCCTTGCTAGATTTGGCATGCATGTTATTGCATGTGGTGCTTTGTTGTCATGGCATGGGTGTTTCGAAGCATGACAGTGTTTCTAGGTGTGATAATGTTTCTAGTTTATACATTATACAAATTATCACTGATATCATCATGGATGAAAACCTTCTTCCAAAATATTCAACATACACAACCCCATGTGGTTTTCTCTAAACACCATTGATACCACCAACTCCTCCCAACACGCCATCAATACTCATCTCTGTGATTCCTTGTCAGATGGAAGTTCCTGAATACCTACATAAAAGGGATGGAATGAGGGGAAATAACCTCAATCATCTCAAATAAAGGTATTCAAATCTGGTTATGGAAACAAAATGACTATAACTATGGCCCTGTTCATGACCCTCACCTTGTGAATATGGAGAAGGTCACTGTTAGTTAATAAGTTGGTGCCCAAATTCAAGCCCATTTGGCTCTGTTGATATTATGCTTCCAAGTAACTCTGCTTTATCTTTCAGGCTAGTGGACACTATTTTGTTGGTCTCTCCCACATGATATTTTCCTTACGTCCCCTATCCCACTCTGCCATACCTTGTTTTATCAAAATCCATGTCTCATCCTGGTTCTTCCCTTAACCATCACGCAAGTCAAGGTCAAGGAGTCTCCTTACACATGAGAGAACAAGATGACATAAAAGCCTTTGTAGTATATTATTTGGAGTATACCCCTAGGGTAGCTAGAGAGGAATTGAAATGATTGAAAATGAAGCAAGAGTGGGAAGAATATTTCTATGAAATAAAAAGGTTGAAGGAAATATAGGACATTGGAATCTAGACTTGTGTAATACTCGATGAAGGCACACCTAATATATGTAAAAAACAAAATATCGCTATTGGCAAACCAAAAATACCCTAGGTAAATTAATGTTAGAAAGAGGTGAGTCCCAATAGGAGATTCTCTTGTACATAAATACTCTGTAGTTACAAGTGGAGAATTTAAATTACAAGGTGACTTCTCTCAGTTGGATGGTAAAGCAAGGGCATTCCATACCCCATGAATGTTCAAATCCCTAATAAACATGTTCAAAACTCTTAACAGTTTCATTGAAATTCTAGAAATGGAAGCTTGCAGCCAAGTTAATTCCAAATATTGAAAATATTAAAATTAGTTTGATATGGGTCAACATGAATACATGCATACACCTATATAAAAACTCGATATATGGTGCAATTATTCTACTGCACTCTACATAAAATCATGGCAATCATGGGAAGAAGACACAACCTCCCTAAAGGTGAAGGTTTGTGGGGCATCATTAATATGGTGTTTCACGATATAATTTTGAAAAGGAATAGATATGTACTATTGAAGTTTCACTTAAATAGGCATGTAATACTCAAAGGAGCATAAGGTGAAATTGAGATCTATGCTAACTGATGCTCCATTTAATCATATTATTCAGCCCACTTCATGTGAAAATCTTGTCTTTGGCTATTTCCTCATATCGATCATGCTAACCATTGGGGTTTCGATATTGGCAGGTAGGGCCTTGCAATTCTGTAAGAAAAACTTCATTTATTAGTACTGTAATAAATATATCAACAATGCTTCTCAACATTTAAGTATGTTCCAATGATCAAATCTAAATGCAACAAAGGAATCAATTAAATTGATAGAAAATTGTCTCAAGTACACATGACAATGGGAAACATGGGAGAATTTTTAGCATACAACCTATGAACCCTTCTAGATAATAGAAAATCTCTTTAAATGATCAAGTTCCTAGAAATATGGCTAAATTTTCAAATAAGAGTTATGTTCATTACAATTCATTGTAGGATGAATTCACTCATTGTTATGGAGAACCCAGAAGTATAGAGCCGTCAATATCAGACAAACCACAAATCAATGGTTTAGTGCAACAAGATATCTTTACTGCCCCTTTCTCTCCATTGGGAGGAAATGCAAGTACAAGATTCCTTTGTAAAACACCAATCAATTCCTATTACAAATATTAGAGCCATTGGTACCCATAAAGTCAAAAGGATCAATTGGAAATGAAGAGATTAGATCATATGTCATGTAAGATGGCTCATTAGAAATGTGGTTCACGACTTCCTTAGAAATTTGGTCTTCAATAAGCACAACAAAATTCTGTTTCCAAACATAAAAAAATAATGCTTGGAGTAGACATAGAGGGAATATTAGTAATTCTGAATGATTCATAAGAAAAGGTATCAGACCTATACAAACAAAAATACACAATGGTGTTCTAAGAATGATATGGTAGATGTGCAATCGAATATGTCTACAAGGGTAGTGTTGATATGAAATATGTTGTTGTGGGAAAAAACCAATTTTAATGAGCTATAATTGACACTTTCAAGAATTTTTACTCCCTACAGTGCTTAACATACATGAGGCCTTGGAAAAGGAAATCCTTGCTAGCAATACTTACTCAGATAAGGAAGTTTAATTAGGTAGTTTAGCCATGCAATAGAAAGTTGCTACAGAAATGGTAGTTGTTTTGTTTGATCCTAATGAAGAAATGGATGATTGACATGTCTTAGTTTCTCATAGGAACCATTTTTTCTCCTGAGACTTACAACCAACTACACCATGGAATTAAAAAAAATACCTCTGGCTATTAAGGTGATAATCCTGTGGTTTCAGGTTGTTTGTTACCAGTAAGAGGAGGGCCTCTTTTAACATTGTTTTAAGGATCTACTTGCTCACCTTTCTCTCATATAATCATAATGGTACATGCTCAGCTAATAATGTCTCTCCTTCAAGTGATGAGGATATTAGTAAATAGGATCAAATTAAGTGATGTTATGGCCATACCATTGTATCCATTGATGCTTTGAGCAAAGAGACATGGAAATACCAAGAACATTGAGTGCCCTCCAAGAATTAATCATTCGAGCCAATGTAGTCATTGTAGTTTGTAGAGAGTCTTCTCACTTTAAGATCGGGCTCTTTAAACCAACTCTGCACAAGGACATTACAAATCTAAAAAAATCAACAAGACACAAATTTCCTAGTAAATATGATAAAAATAAGAACTAGTTCAAACAATTTCCACAATCCTACTTTTGAAACCAACAATCTAATCTCCTTAAAATTATGATTAGCTGTCACTATTTTTCCCAGGTCAGTGAACTTAGCTCTACCTTGGCATCAAATGTGTAATTTCATAAAAGGAATGTTGGTCTCATGCTAATAGGTCTCCTACAATGAATGCATAGGAACCTAGTACATAGACCATGTTTCTCTTCTCTTAGCTACCCAGGGATTATTTCCCTTTCCAAATATCAATAATTTTTTTCAAGAAAATTATAAAATAATAATAATAATAATTTACTATATTCTAAAAGGTGAAGATGTTGAAATCATTCCACAAAGTGGAAGAAAATAAAATATCTTTCCTCAAAGCACCAAATATATAAAGAAAACAATAATAATTATAAAATTAAAACTATATTTATCGATATATGCATGAAATGAAAAACTATAAGCATTCAAGGGCACTAAAAAATCTTTGACCAAAATAGAGAACAAAAATTTCAAACTTGAGAAAATCCTCTAAACAAGCAAGAAACAAACAACTAAAATTTTCTAAGATATTTGACATAGACATCAACACAATTTCATGTACTTGAATGAGATCATTGTTTCTTAGTGAGAATTCTTAATTATTTATTTATCATTTAATACTAGGACATTATCTATGTGAAAATAAATAGGTCCCATCTTCATCAAATTTGACTTCATTTCCAGTCAAAGATCAAATCCAACTTCATTTCCATTACCAATATAAAATCACACCCTTTATAAATCTCAACACCTAACCACTTAGACCCCTGATATAATCCTTTTCATAGACCGAAAAAAAGATATCCTTGACATAAATTGAGCTTTTCAAAAATATAACATGATCATGTAAGTCACTAAATACTACATACGAACACTATTAGATAGGCAACAATTCAATTCCAGTTCAATCAACCTTCATGCAATGAAGAAAAATCACTAACTCCTTTCTCAATATTGAATGCCACATTCTTGTAATCGATAATTATGCTGACACTTGAGTTGCTAGTGTTGTGTCAAAGTCACCATTTATCACTACCTAAAAATGTTGAAATAAAAGATGGTGCTAAAGTAAAAGACACAAAATAACACAAAATAAAAATATGATAAAAAGTAGGTCTGCAAGATTATATTGGTTTAGTGTGACAGGGGCAACAATGACTGAGACTAGAGATATTTATAGAATGTGGTAGTTACTAGTGTGTGTTTATTGTGCGATTAGTGGTATGGTGGAGAGACCTACCAGGAAGGGACATTGGTCTCACGAAAGTGTAATAGGGAGTTCCATAGAGAATTTATGTGAAAGAAAGATGAGAAGTGTTGTCTTCAAGTTGGGTTATGTTATGGTAGAATTTTGTTGGTGATAAGTGGTAAAAAAACACTTAAATCAATAGATAAAAAATAGATTCGGGGAATGAGTTGGACTGACTCATGTTATCTCATTCCTTACCAGTCGTAAGGAGATGTGGGGACCCAAACAACTTATTACCTAAAAGACTTGTAAGCCTGGCTGACAAATGACTGAAAAGACTATACAAAAGAATGTCAGTCTCATGTCAATATGTCTCCTATGATGAATGTGCAAGAACCTAGTACATAAACCATTTTTATCTTCACTTAGCTACCCATAGCTCATTTCCCTTTTCAAATATAAATAATTATTTTCCAAGAAAATATAAAATAACCATAATAATCTACTAGATTCTAAAAGTGAAGATGCTAAAGTCATGCCACAAAGTGAAAGGAAATAAAAACAACTTCCTTGAAACCACTAAATATATAAAGAGTCAATGATAATTATAAAACTAGATATATGAATCTAAGCATGAAGTAAGAACTACAAGTATTGAATGGACTAACATAATCTTTGACCAAAATAAAACTCAAAACTCAACAAAATGCCCCAAACAAAAGCAACATATAAACCATTAAAATTTTGCAAGCTATCAGAGTTAGACATCAAGGTAGTTCCATGTACTTGAATGAGCCTATTGATGCTTTTCATTCGCCTTGTTAAATTATTTATTTATCATTTAACAATTGTAGGACACTATCTATGTGAAAAGAAATAGCTCCCAACCTCATCAAATCCAACTTTATTTCCTATCACAGATATGAAACAAACATTATAATGATTAAATATGAAACATCAATCTTAAAATAACATGCATCAAAGAAATGTAGCTGCAAGGTTACAATGAAGAATACAAATACAGAACCTATTTTTACCTAAATTTGAGATGTAGTAATCTTGCATGATCAATGGAACATGTATACCAAAATAAGGGTCCTAGGGAATTTCAATTTCCCAATTCTCATCTTGGTCCTCATTTTCTACATTTTGAACATGATCTTCTCTAAATGAACTGTAATTATGAGCTGCCAAAACATTATGTTCTATATCAGGTTCATTAGATAAATTTGGTATATTGTTTTCTCACCTTTATCACAATTTGATCGCTAAAGAGTTAGTGCTCTTTCATATGGAAAATTGTTAATGTCATACATTATTACATATAATCTTAAACGTGTATCCACATGTTTATCAAGCTTGTTCCTCAACTTTGACTTCATGAATGATAATGTACTAAACATTCTCTCATCCTCTAGTGATCCCAAAATTATGGTTTGACATTTGCTAATTTGAAATATTCTGTTATGTTTTCTTGTAGGTATTTTCTAGCACTTAAAGTATTCCATAATCTTCTTACAATACCATTTTCATTAGGATTCTTCAAAAAAGGATATTGCTTCCACATTGTTTAAGCAAAACGTCCACCTTGTTGATGCAATTTTGATAAATCTAAAATACCTTCAATTTGTTCTCCATGTATCGAGACTTTCTTACAAAAGTGGTCTACTAAACATTTTAATATCTTTTGAAAATCAACTTTTAGAGTTCTTGGGCATTGAAAATTGTTCCAATATTGAGGGTATACCACACACATGGCCTCCAAAAATTCATCTCAAGGAAATAATTCTCTTATCTCTAATGATAGTGATCTTGCAATTTCTATCATATTCCATTTCATTGAAATCACACTATTATCAAATTGGTCCCTTGACACGGGCCAATATTTGTGGATTCGTCCCATCTTACTACTATAATGAAAGGGAACCATATACCACACACTACTATACATAATATCCCTTTTTCATCAAACGTCAATTTTTTTTTAGTATTTTCTATATTGATGATCTTAATTCAACTTGTAAACTATGCACCGGTGAAAGAGTCTGGAATCATATAGAAATTATCCAATGCAAGGCATGCAAACTTTGTTGCATTTGTGTATTCTGTAATATACATGTGATTCTAAGATATTTTCATGAGGAAATTCATTTCATGTAACATAGGAATATTTCCATCCAATGTCAATAATGTCTCTATATCAATTAGTCGAAAAACAAGATCTTGAGCTTTGTCTACATTGTCATACATCAACCCTACCAAAGATTTGAAATCGCTAAATAGTGTTTGAGCTAGTCCATTTAATGAGATCCATCTTGTATCAACATCTTTCAGTAGTTTTTTCCATCCGTAACACCATCTGCAAATTGTTGAAACTCTAAATATTGTTTGGGACTATGAGAAAAGTATGCAAGAGTCTCACGTACAAGATCTTCAAATTTTGAAACTGATGGAAAATTGCTTACTATTTTAAATGTAAGATTCATCCTATGAGACATACAATGAATATTAAGCATATATGGAGAGGTTGATAGTTGTAGTATAACACAAATGCCATTCTTTTGTCCTTGCATTACCGATGCTCAATCTGATCCAACACATACCAACGTTTTTTGCAATCATTAAATGATCCATACCACTTTCCTTCAAACTATTAAGAACAAGTTCATAAATATTTCCAGCTGTAGAATTATCTCTCATATTTTTAATCTCAGGTAGAGAAGAATTCATAATATGGTCATTAACCATATAAATTCTCATGCAAATCCATGAAGTATTATCTATAGCCGTAACCGCATTCAAAGACAATGCCAAGAATGTAGCATTTGCAATCGTCTCTTTCAAATCATCCTTTTCTACATGAGCTAGATATCTTGCCATTTCCAAACCATTGGTTATAGACCAATGAGAAGATGGGATGTTTGACACTTGAAGAAAATATAGGAATTTCATGTGATCTGGATAATCTGTCATAGGACGTACTTTAGATGCGAAATACAATGCTCAACTGTATCGTCTTGGATAACAAACTTCTTTCCATCATATTTTTAAATAGAGATATGATTGTTCCTTCACTTGAATCAAGTTTCATCTTACTTATTAAATATTTTTTATATTCTTCTACATATTCGATATGTTGACATTCCTCAAAATATTTCCATCTAAAAATAAATTTATCTTTACCATTTACAAATTTCTTTTCATACACCTTTATTATATGCTTTTGTAATGCATCTAACTTCATCTAAAATTTCACTACATTTCAAGTTTTCCAACTACACACATTATATATAACTTCCTGGAAAACCTCATTCTCATTTGTAGGAGGTATTTATTCAATAAATGGCAAAATTTAGACCCAATCTCCCTGGAATCGTCTCCCTATGGTCCACTGGCTTTTTTTCCTTTTCCATGAATGGGTTGTGTCATCTTCCAAGGAAAGGTATTTAACATTTTAATCACCAATTTATGTTAAAACTGCATTTATCTCACATTGATCACTTCAGGAACCTATTCTTTCATCCATCATATGGATATCAAATGCATTTCCACAAGAGTTAACATCTCTCTCAGTAACAGATTGTTCAAAGGAGCTTGAAGCATGAAGAGAATGTGTATTTTTGGATGGACCCTTTTGAAAGTATGATAATACATCCATTTTCCTTTATGGTTTCTTCCGACGATTATGTTTTGATGTCTCACTCAATATTCCACAAGTAAAATTTCAAATCGATCTACAAACCTGCATCAATAGTTTCCTAGAGTTGAGAATTATTAGATTTCTGGGTGCTATTGAAAGTAAACTATATGGCATAGTTCAAAAGTACATATGAATAAAAAAGGATTTCATCATACCCAATAAAAAGAAAAAACAATTAAAGAGCCAATATACATTCTATGCGTTGTTTTCTTTTTTGTCTTGAGCTCACTTAGGGTACAACAAATTTTTACTATTTCAAAGATTTTAGAGCAAAATATTTATATTTTCCTTTCATAATTATGTGTACCCATTTGTACCCAAATTGCTTCAATGAGACATGCTTCATATAGATTCACTTGTTCATAGAAAATGGAATTTTACTTAGCAAAATAATTGTTGAGTAAACCATTGAAAGAATGTATATCAGAAATTGAATTTTGAGGCAAAATGGAATTTCACAAAAAAAATTGTTTAACAGTGGTAATGGGAAACTATTAAGATATAAAATATAATGATTCATTTGTATAACATTGAAACAACATCATCTTTGTAGGTATATCTTAGTCCTTTTGGTTTAGTAGTTTGGCTTGGGTCAATATCCATGCTAGATATCTATGGATGGGCTTTGAATCATTCCCTTTCCCATGCAGTCAGTTTATTGGACAAATTCTATTAGAAATATTGGCGACTCTTTGAATTCTATGGAGAAAATAGAATATTAATCCTCATGGATTTGAATGTAGGCATGATCTAACATGAAATCCATTGTTAAATAGGTAAATTTCATATGGATTTGTTGTAGAATTCCCTTGTTGTTTTAAATTTGTGTAGCCATCTAACATACTAAGAAGTGGGTAAATCAATAAAATTTGCATGTTTTAAATTGGAATTCTATGCCAGGATTTGTAATTCCATCTACAGTTTGCATTAGAATTTTATTGAATGTTGTTAAACAACCCCATCTTTGCTCATAACTCTGAATCCTCACTGGACCTTGAGGAAATTCTTGAGATAAGGTGAAGTGGATATCTAGTTACCAATGCGGGAGAAAGGTTATGTGCACCATTTGGGAGTACAAAGTTAAAAATTTAATCTCCCAAAGAGTAGAAAAGAAAATATAGACATAGAAGAGCCATAAGAGACCCTAATTATTGTAGGTCACTAATTAGAAGTACATTCTCAAAGTAGGAATTGATTGTAAGTAAAAGGAACAATCACTTTCTCCCTTGAAGGCAAAAACTACAATGTCCACTTTTAGAGCTTGTCTCTCAATGTCTCTTTGAGAAAGGCCTGCACTGACGGGTCCCCTAGGGAGTGATTTGTGGTAGTCTTTCAATGTTTCCACTGAGGCTTGAAGAATATACTAGAGCTGAAGTGATCCTAGGGTGGAATCTCTACTTACTTCGAAGGACAATGGATGCTTGGTAGTAAAGAATAAATTGGTGATTAGTTTAACTTGGGGGTCAGGTGGAGGAGGTGGTGTTATGATATCATTAGAAAAAGGAATTCAATATGTGCAAATCACCTCAAGCGCTACATATTAATTCCATAGAGACTTTTGAAGGAATTTTCAACTCATATTTATTTATATATTTATTTTTCATTATATATTCCATACAATTTTTGAAATGTACTTGAAGAAGAAGATTGATTTGTGAGGAAACACATTCATGTTTAGTTTCATGTTATAACTTAACAGACTCAACATCAATAGTAAAGTAAACATGAAAGGATGAAAAGAAATAAAAAAGATGAAAATGTAAATAAGCACTGTCCATCCTTAAATAAAGTTTTCATGTACTGTAATTTCCTTTATATCTCAATCCCGAACCCCCTATTAGGGTCCTATAATTTATAGGATCTCAAGGTCATTGACTATTTTATCTTAGAAATCTCATTTTGTAAATAATTGTCAATCTGCAAATGATTTCCAAATAAAAGAAAAAATAGAATAAAAATGAAAAGAGGGTATAAATAGAAGAAAAAAGAGGAAAACAAAAAACATTGATAAAAGAATAAAAGATTGAACCCCATCAAAAGAAAGAAAAATAAAAACAAAGTAATACTAAGAGTGTTGCAAATCTAAATGCCACTACTGATAGATAGTTTTCTTCTTGATTGATGAATAAAGGTTGTGTGCAACTTATTTAAAAATGTCACAATGAGTAGTTGTTTGTTTAATCATACAGTATAACCATGGTTAAACATGTTGTGAATTTCTATAAATTAGATTAGAGAATAAAGATTTGCCAAACATTTAATCTTGGTAAATTAGTAGTTAGATAGAAAATGACATTGATTCAATTATTTAATCTGAATCAATAAGAGAAATAAGGGATAGGATTAAGTAGTTTTCATTCTTCATAAAAGAAAATAATATGGGTTTGCTAGTCTAAATGCACTCCTTTATAAGAATAATAATGTTAGCTTAGTTAAAGGGTAGGCATAAATAGTTAATTTCATAAATATTTTATGTGCCCTTTACCGTAAGTCTCAATGACACCGTAAAAGGAAAAGTGCAAAATGGAATAAAGTATTTTTAACATGTTTTATATCAAAAATACTATCCTAAGCTTCAAAAGTAATGTCAAAGGCGCATATGGACAAAAGGTGTTTTGTTGTTTATGGTTAAAGGGGCCGTAGTTAGAGCATCGGGGTTCTCCATTGGTCATGATCACGGACATTCATTCATTTTCACCCCCCCCTCTCCATCATACCTTTATTGCCTGGGGGGGGTCCGAAAAGGTGGTATTCTCCACTGGGCCCCATCCATATGTGTCACCTTCCCCTCATTTCACACCTCCTCCAGCCAATACCACTTACTGCCTTCTACCACCTCTCAAAACCATCTTCCCCTCATCCACTTTACCATGTCCCTACCCCCAACACCTCCGCCACTCATGTCATTCCATGTTTCGTAGCCGTTTCCGAATTAAATGCTTTCCTGACAAAATTACCGTTGGGCATTTGATTTCCCTCTCGGATAACTATTCAACCTTTAACGGTCCCATGCCACCATCCAACGGAACCTATCACTCTTTCTTTTAAACAACCCTAAATAATATTCATTGGCCTTTTTCTCACTTACTCTCTATAATTCACAGTTTTCTACAAAGTGACCAGTTTCAAAACATTTGTTGAACCAAATTGAAATTGTCAGCGCTCTGTCTCCTTTTCCCCTGACGGATCATAACCTCAAATTGTTGCTGGAAAGCTCTCCCTTCCATAGCTTTTATCATTCACTGATCTAAATATGCCTCCAAATATAGAGAACCAGGAGAACCTTCTTAATCAATTAATCCCTCCATCCATAGACTTAGATCATATTCCTTTAGCTGATAAAGATTATAGGATCAGTGAAACACAGTGAGGCTATGAATCTTTAGAGCTCTACTATTGGCTGGAGGAAAAAAATGCTGAAAAAACATATGAAATTGGGCTCTCAAAGTCCAATCTTCCTCATCATATTCTCTCTCTGATCTTCCATGCCCTTGAATTCACCAAGAAATACCAAGCCTACTATGTTCCGAGTAAAAAAGCCATTAGGACCCCATCTGGTGAGATCCTATTTAAAATTACTGCCCAATCTATATACCAGATGATTCTACCTCCCCCTGTCGAAAACAATGCCCCATTTTCCTTAGAAGCCCTCACCCAACTCTATCAGAAGCTTGATTTTGCTACCAGGGCCAAGATTTTTGAGATCTTTTCACCAGAAAATGCCCAATCACCAATGAAACATCCTCCATACACTTCCTCAATATTTCCTAATCAAGATAAATAGATTATAACCACAATTTCATACATTTTTGGTTATTATTCTAATCCGTGGGTAGATGAACCCATTATAGGCTTCCTTTCCATCTTTTCACAGATAGAAAACCATTTATTTTGTTCAATTTTAGCCAATTCCTGGCCAATAACATTCATGAGCAATTTATTAAATTTGCAACATAATAAGTGTTTAATTAAACTTCAATTTTAATCTATATGTTTCTATATTATTAAGCAGACAGGTTCAGGTTTTCTATGCAGAAGCTAGATGAAGTGGGAAACTAGCAACTTGTGATATTTTGGACTTCTTTAGTAATGAAAGAGAATCAGGAATTCTCATACAAACAATTCATTGAAGAGTTTTTTCACCCAGATATGAATGTTTTAAATAGCTTAGCACAACCCAGAATCAATGAAGACATCAAAAGGATTCTATTTTTGATAAATGAGGCTAGGATTGGAGATTGGTATTTATACCAAAATTATATAGAAACCAGAGTTTATGGATGCAAATCAACACCATACAAGCTCCTAAAAGACCTCCCCATGAGGCTTTTTACCCTGTAATACATCAAACAAATGCTAAATTTAGATGATATTCACTTTGTGGTGGAAAATAAGAAGTCCCAGTTTCGGAGAATGACACAACTGGGCCCATTCATATGCAACACCAAGTCAGCAGGAGAAGATGCAGAAAAAAATCTTAAAGAGATGAAATCTAGCCTGAGTTTCAAATGGTCTTATGACCCTTGGGGTATCATCTCCAAGTTGCAAGTAGAAAACAAAACTACCCCATATATCCAAACCTCAAAGCTTCAAAGAGAAAAGTATGCAAATTAGTCAAAGTGGGTAGAGGATACATTTCAAGAAGCTGAAGAACGACTATTTTCTACTTCACATTTACAGACTCCCACTCCTAAGGAGAAAACAAGTAAAAGACAAAGAGAGGAGGGATGAACATCAACAACACGTAGTGAGGCCAAAGATTTTAGAATCATTTACAGGAAAAGAGAAAATATCACTCCTAGGACAAATGCAGAAAAGGAGATAAAAGACCAAGTTGCCATCATAATTAGAGAATCACCACCTTCAAGCAGCAAGTTTGTTGCATCTCTTGTTGGACCTTCGATTTCACATGGTCAAAAGGAAATAGAGCTATCTTCTCAAGATGTCTAAGGAGAAAATGAAAACATTGTTTTTGAAAGGTATCAAGAGATCAAACTTAAGAATGAAATTCTTAAGAACAACACCTACAATCAGTTTTCGAAGCAGAGTTCCAACTCAGAAAGAAAATTATTATCAGTTTTTGACACAAAGTAGGCAAAGATGCATATGGCCTTCTTTGAGGCTCAAATTCCACATCCTAAAACACCAACAAATTACAAGGGTACAACATTTGAATTCAACACCAAAGATATCCATCCCATTGATCAAATGGAGATGCATAGACAAACTGGTGAGATGATTTCCTCTACATTAACTAATACTACCATGTCATTGTCAAATTCAGAGGCTTCATATACAAACTTCCAACCTCAGTTGAAAATGGAAAAGGTATCTTCTTTAGCAAATTAGAATAGGATAAACTATTTGGAAGATTTGGTAGTCAATATAGGATATGATCCTAAAGATATTAATGTTGCAGAGGAGATCATCAAGAAGAAAAATCTTGACATTGCAGTATTGAGAAAGTAGCTGAAATTGCCAGCCACAGAGGATCCTTGGACTAACGATATTGAAGAAAATGAGACTCAGAAAGCTGACATGATGAAGCTAATCATAGAGCAAAATATCATATCATACAGATGGAGGAAGAAATGGAGAAAATGATGAAAGAGAAAGAACATAGTAAAAATTGTAGCCATTGTTCCCCTAGGTGCCATACCCATCACTCAACTCCAAACAACAGGAACAACAACTGCAACATCCTCTTCAACTCAAAATACAAGCGCTGAACAGGTGAAAAAGACACTCATAAATATGTGAATCTAGTCAGAAGAAATTAAGACATTGCAGGGGTAGCTCAAAGCTCTGCAAGAGCAGAAAACTAGAATTGAAGTTAGTTGAAGTGGAGAAGTCACAAAGGTTGCTAGAAAGGTTACAAAAGGTGGAAAATGATATATCAATTGGTCAGACCTTGTCCCAAGCCAAGGAAACCATTTGGATGGGTATTTTGGACTCCATGAATGAGATTTGGCTATGTATGCAAATTATTTTTGAACATAAAGAATTGATAGAAAAGGCCACTAAAACAATTGTTCAAGTAAGGGAAAAGCTGGGAGACATGCCTTCAAAAGATTCCAATATCATCACATTCCCGAATTCAAAGAACGAGTATGAACTTGAATAATTAGGAATTAGTGACACGACTTCCACCATCTTGGAAGTCAAGAAAGTTTTGACTAAAAGAAATCTCATTCATCAATTAGAAGAGAGATGTGAAACACTAGAGCTAGGAGTGAACATGATTTCCAACAAGATTGAAGCATTAATTTAGAAAGAATTGCCCAGGATATATGTGATTGATGATAAGTTGATTACTCAAGAAGATTATGTTCTAAAGATGAAGGAAGTGTCTAGAAGCAGTATCAAATTCAATGGTATAAAGGCAGCATGATAGTAAGAGAATTCTTAGAAACTATGGAAAATGAAACACTAGAGCTGGAGTGAACATGATTTACAACAAGATTGAAGCATTAATTTAGAAAGAATTGCCCAGCATATATGTGATTGATGATAAGTGGATTACTAAAAAAGATTATGTTCTAAAGATGAAGAAAGTGGCTAGAAGCAACATCAAATTCAATGGTATGAAGGCAACATGATAGTAAGAGAATTCTTAGAGACTATGGAAAATGACTTGTATATCCAAAATGAGATAAAAACATGTCTTCATAGTAAAGCCAACATTTGCAAAATATACTGAGGTTGATGAGATTTACAGGAGGGTAATTAATTTAACCATTCCAGATGAGAAAAGGTGGGAGGAACTATGTGATTTACTAGATTAAAAGTAATTCAGATGCAGTTAGAATCAAATCCAGCACATCAAACAACACATCAGTGAAGCACAATTTTGGGTTGATTTAGCAAGCAAATCCACCAAAACAGAGCCACCCCTTCACGTAGTTGTCTACCTTGCCTATCTTTCTTCCAAAGATCGATTTTATTGTTTAGAATAATGCTAATAATACACTCTTGGTTGAGACAACAATTTCATAATTATTTGGTAAATATATTTATAAATACTTCACATTTTGATGTATTAAGGGTTGATTGTTCAATATAATTTTCCTCTGCAAATTGTTGCTGGAAGCATCAATAATATAAGGAAATTCTTCATAAGATTCATGTGGTGTATGAAATGGTGATGTTTTTCTTCATTTTATGTGTTTAATCATTATTTCCTTTCTTTGTTATTTCTTGAAATCTTAATTACATAACATAAACTGTGATGAACATTAAATATCATATATTATTTAGAGAACCCTTCTCTAGATGTTAGTAATTTATATGTTTTCTTGTGAAGTCAAACTAAGGAATTCTTCATTTCTCCTTAGTTTCTATTGAAGCTTACATTTATAATGTTTCATAATTTGTTTGAAATCTTGAAAGATCCAACTCGTGCAACCTAGCTTTCCTTGTGAGACTCCTTCAAAGTTTGATGCAAATCCAGTTAATATTTAGACTCCATAGCTAGATGGAATTATAACAATTTCATCAACCGAAAAATCCAATCAAACACAATCAGTACAATAATAACTACCTTAAAATTCACATAAAACATAGCTGAATTTTAGAGGGAGATCGCTCTCTGAAGCTGGTAGGGCTAGAGCCTAGCTTCCAAACTGGTTTTGATGCTATCCTATGTGTTTACCAACCTCAAAAATATAGAACAACGACACCCCCATAAGAAATATTCTCCCAAGAGTCAACTACTATAGCGTGTTTAAAAACCAACATATTTCCCTTTACTTCTATCCTGCAATGAAGGGAATCACTGAAGAGAGCTATGAGAAAGTTAATGTTGAAGGCCACACCTTTCTCCTTTCTCTATCGTCTATCATCTACATTTTTGTTTCACTCCTAGATCTTAGAATTTCACTCACAGAAAGTTGTTAACTAAAATTATATTCATGCATATAATTTAGATCCCACTACCTCCATAAAGGAAAGATGAAACCACATATATTTTAGGAACAATATTTTTAGCTACAATAATTCAGCCCATGGATTCATTACTATAACTCCAAGTATGGAATGGGTATGTTTGAAGTGAAGAGGCATAGTATAGGTAAATTAGACTTTCTTTGGTTGAACCCCAAACTTCAAACGTCATAGTGTTGCATGTCCTTAGGAATGCACAAAGATGGAATGTTTCAAGAAGGTCCTTTGCTTGTCTTGCAAACCTTTTAATGGAAGCAAATATTTGCCATATTTACTAATGGTTATTTAGAAGGTTGCAATAAATGCAAAACATAATGAAAAAGTAGGTCATTCCTATATCAAGAATAGTTGTATCCCATATTTGTTGAATTCTTCATTTTCACCCTTTCAATGTTGGTCTTGCAAGTTATGTTTGAACCCTGTGACTTACAAGCTCAAAATCGAGATCTATAATGATCTCAAAAGGCGTTGTAGGGTCCCTTGTTGGTCTTGCAAGCTTCTTATTTGCATAATGGTTATTCAAAAATGTTAAATTACTTTCACAATATTGTGAGAAACCATGTTATATGTCACTCCTATATCACAAATACCTGTATCCAAAATTATCTCACAAAGATCTATTTAGTCATTATATGATAAATAGGGTTATTACCATGGTAGTGTACTAATATCGGGCATCAAATGTAATTGTGAAAGCCATAAATAGTAGAATTCTAACCAGTTCTGCAGTTGGAGTCTTAGACACAAACAAAGCAGAAATATTCCCCTTAACACAAGACTAAATTTATTGGTGTGAGCTAGAGGTTTAGAACAAAGGAAATATAAATATGGGTGCAAGGTCTTCAATTTGCCTTGCAAGCTCCTTGATGGAGATGCTTTCATGAAAATGCTTCTGATGATCAATTATGGTTATTCAAAAGTTAAAAAATGAGCACAACATTATGAGAAAGCAAGTTATATTCTCCTCCTATATCATGAATGGTAGTATCACAAAAATTCTCATATATATCTACACAATCATCGTAATAGAGTACTAATATCAAGGATGAATTGTAATTGTGAAAGTCATTGCTCACATTTTTCTCACATGTTATGCAAGTAGATCATACGATATAATTAGAGGAGAAATCTTATAACTAACAGAATAAAGACTTCAATTTATTGATTTCAACTAAATATTTAAAATTAAAAAAAAACATAGGTTCGCAGGAGCAATGTACCTTATTTGTTTTGGAAGCTCTTATGAAGATGCTTCGAAGTGAAGACTTCTCATATTCACTACTTTCTATTCAACAAGGTTATAATAATTTCACAACAATATGTCAAAACATGTTATATGCCACTCCGATATAATGAATAGTTGTATCCCGAATAATCTAATAATTATCCACTCAATCATTATATGTTATACTAGGGTAATATAAATCCTGGATTGTTATTGTGAATACTATTGATCCGAATTTAAACAGGAATGCAACAAATTACACATATAACCATGAATACAGAGATGCAACAAAAATAACACTTCCTTTCATTAATATCAATAATGAACTGTGCTTACCAACATAATGGAAATGAGACTAGCTTGAGCGATGGTAGCTTATCTTTGAGAAGAGATGTGGTAGCTACATGCATCTAAACTAAGTTACAATGAGGCTCAAGGGCCTTTTTATTATTGAACAATAAGAAAAAACCTTAAACAACAAAAGCCCTAACCCGAGGGGAAGTAACAACAAGAGTTTATGGGCCCCGTCAGGGTTATTTGGGTAGCCAACTTTGCGGGGTCATAACTTGGTTATATTATCTTTGTTTAACACGCATGATACCTCATTGGAAATATCTCTCTGAGGAATACAACTGAAAATGTGCTTGAAAGAATATTGCCAAAAAATGTCATTTAGAGCCTCAAAATGGCTCCAGAAGTTCAAGACTTGAAAAACTGCCAGAAATAGTAAATTGTGCTATAATTAAGAAAACTAAAAAAAACTAATAAAAAAATGGTGGGGGTCCAAGTGGAATAGGCGAGTGGCCATCAATATCCACCTGGATCATTCCTCCCCCCTTTGGAAGCAATGGTCTCCATTGTGTTGATTTCCTCCATGAGATGAGGAAAATTCTGCTGAACTTGGTCCTTAGTGAGCCATTTTTTTTGGTGCAGGAGTTGGATGGCTTTGAGAACGTGATATAGTTGGATCTTCTATTGTCGAGTGTTCTTGATCTACGTGTCGATGATCCAATCAGTTGCATCTTGTTCCATGTAGTCTAGATTTAACTCTATTGGTGCGATTTGTTCTGCAATGTCGGATGTGTTCAGTAATGGTGGAAAGTATGGCCGAAGGCAATCCACATTGAACACTGGGTGCATGCAAAGGAATAGGGGAATGCTAAGATCAAAATAATTATCTCCCACAACCTTGGTGATGGTGGATGGTCCAGGAAGACACTCCTTCTGCAAATGTAGCAAAACTCTATCCCCCACCTAGTACTTATGTGGCACCCAATGCTGATTATTGCCACTGCTTGTACTTAGCATTGGCTTTGTCCAATATGTCATGGACCTATTGGCAGATGTGCTAAATGTGCTCAATGAGGCTATTTGCCTTGTCGACTTCAGATTGGACATGAGCCGAATCTACCTAGGTCACTGCAAATGGTATTGCCACATCAATGGGACATAGTGGCTGGAATCCCAAGCCCAGCTAAAAAGGGATGTGTCCAGTTGAGTTCTGGAGAGCCCGATTGTAGCTGTGATGGACATAGGATCATGGGTCTTCTTCGAGAGATCAAGCAAGCTAGCACTAAATATTTTTTTTGATCTGGAAATCATGAAATACCACTGTCATTTTGCAATTTTGTAAAAAAAAATCTTTCAAGAAGGAATCAAGTGTTCTATGTAATTGTTAGGACAACAAGGCCATTGGCATGCTCGCACAAGTGAGTATGTTAGATGGCTGTAGAACTTCAAGAAATTTTTGTAACTATTTTTATTGGGATTGTCCCTATAAAGGGGAAGAACTCATTTGGAAGGGGCTTGATTTCCTCTCCGAGAGGCTATAATTTTTTGAAAGTTTTGCTAGTTCTAAAGCTTTATGATATGTATGTCATTTCTGAAAATTAATGAAGATGTTTTTTCTGATTCGACGCAATGATATGTGGAGTATGTTATTTTGTCTTTGTTTATGATTTTCATATGTGTTTCTTTCCTCTCAAAACTCATGTAATTATAACGGCTGTAACTCAGTCTTATGTGTCATATTTACTTATGTTATGCTATGACAAATGGTACATGTAATGTGTCAGATTAAAGGTTATAAAATGCACTCCATGGTTTTTTATCTCATTTTCTTTGTCTCTTCATAATTCTACTTGAATTTAGAGTACACGATTCTGTCACTATCCATTTGCACTAAATTTCTCTCTTGCATTCTTTCTTTCACCTATACTACAACAGGTAGAGAAACTTCATTCTCTGTATGTATGCCACCACGGCTGAACATTGAGTCTTTGGAACAAAATACAACCAATGTTTAAAATATGATTTTCCTTTAAGGTAATTGAAACATATTTAAATAATTTCCTGGTTAACTCTTGAGTGACATCGATTTATCTTCAAGATATTCTAGGATGTCCTAGGCACTAACCTTTCTCGTCAACCTAGGGGTTGTCCATAGGAGCCACAACAGTACCCAAGAAGAATGTGTAGTGGAGAATTTGTGTTAACTACATAAAACTTAACAAGGCTACAAAGGAAGATCATTTCCCCTTATTTTTCTATTGATTAAATTTTTGATGGTCTTGCAAGGAAGAAGTTCTTTTCATTCTTGGATATTTTTAGTAGGTACAATCAAGTCAATATCAACTATGAGGATCAGGATATGACCACCTTCACATGTCAAGTTCACCACCACTTTGATATTTTCACATTTCTTTTTTGTTTTTTCGTATGGTCGAGATATTAATTTACAAATTTAATACAAATCAAACATAATAAGAAATTTGCTATGCTATATTTAATATATTGTATTGATTTCATTATATGAATTTATAATACATGTATGGGAAGATTTTAATTCTAAATTTCATGCAAAACTCATTAATCTATCATGAAACCACCTAAATTCATCTTAATTCTTGATCAACCAAGCACACATAAGGACCTCTCGAAATGCAAGTCCTTTTTCCAGTGCAAAACTTAAAAAATATTTTGCAACTTGAGAGATTAGATTACTCTAGATCCCATCAATATTGATTATTTAATACTATTTAATATTTCTATAAATATATGTTCTATCATACCACATTCTTATTTTTAATTTTATTAAAACTTATACTCTTATATATAATATATATATATATATATATATATATATATATAATATATATATATTAGGTTGTTAATAGTTATAATTACTATTTATTATATATATTTATGTTAATATGTTATTGAAAAACCAAAATTACAAATAACAAATTAATTAAATTAATTTATTGTTTCTTACTTTTAATTTTATTAAAATATATATATATATAATATATATATATATATATATATATTATATATATATTGTTTATATGGTTAATAATTATATGACTATTTTTTTATATATTTTTTCATGTTTTATATATATAGATATTGGATTTTTAAAAAAAATATTATTGAAAAACCAAATATAATATAAAGAATTAATTTATTGTTTTTTAAAGTTTAATTTAAGTTTTATTATTATTATTAATATTATTTTTTTTTTATAATGCATTGTCTTATGGATACAACAAATCTCCTATATTAAGCTTATATTTGAACATTTACCTTTATTTACCCACACTAAAACATCAAAAATTTATAGTATAAATACAATATCACTCTAATAATGTGCTCTATAAGACCTTAGGTCCCACAACTCATATCAGTGTTATCGAGTGTAACAATTTCTCTGTCCACATTGATTTACAAATAAGATATATACATACAAATTCTTAGAGAGAAACTCTTCGAAAGAGATCTAAAAAAGATATTATAACATTTTTATAACTTTTTATAACTCTCTATAACTAATAGTATAAAGATGAATTTTCTTTCTAACGCTGATGGTTACTTTCATCCTCTCAAGCTGGAGTATGTCAAGCTCTCTGGTATATTTAATTCCCTTATATTTCACCTATATCTAGTATATTTATTTCACGTATATCTTGTGTTAGTGAACAGCGTGGTATACAACACTAGATATCTTTCCCCCACACATCTAACACTTCTATCTCAACATGACATTTGGTCATAGGGTAGGGTTTAATCTCTTTCCAACCTCACCTGTCATAGACAATAATCAAGGGATAGCTCGTTCATATCACTGATACTTAGTTTTTAGACTGACATTGCTTTCCCTATAACATGATTTCAGTCGTAACTAAACACCTTATATGGAGGGATGGGTGAAGTTGAAAAAATAATAGCTATTTATTTTTTTATCATATTTATTTAATAAATTTTTGGTGAGCACAATTTTTGGTCAGACAGTAGCTTTCGTTACCTCCCAAAATAAATTGGAACACTATAATTGCACTTAAATTCCAATAAATTCAAACTAAGATTTCCCATAAATATTTATTCGAAATTATTACCATAAAACGTACCAAAAGATCTATGAACATAGAATGATTATACGACGCTCTAAGACAGAGTTGCTCCATTTGATAGCGACGAACATAGAATGATAGCGAAGTGACGTTTGCACTGTACCATCACTTTCTGGGAATTTAAGAAGGGTAAACGCTAAGATGCTTATTCTGTACCAGCTATGATTATATGTACAGGATCGCCACTGCCGAGAGATCATTAAATTTAATTAAAGAAACATTTGAAAGATTCAGTCTCATTCTTTTTAAAATCAATATATCAATCAGAACGGTGCTCTAATGATATCCCGGCAGGAATATATCATGGTTAGAAGCTTTTGAGGACTCTTCCCAAGATTCTTATGATGCCTGTTATTATGTCGAGGGCGATATAATTATAAATATTGCGGAAATTATAATTATTATGTTTGATTAACTTGTGGAAATTTAAGAGGAAACCAGTCATTCTAATTCTATTCTCCACGCGATTGGTAACGTGGCCGCATCAACTATGCTACTTGCAGGTCGATTATGTGTAAACCAGCTCCACTTCTGGAGCTCTTTAAATTTAATGAAAAAGCACGTTGATTATATTTACACCATCCCCACTTCCGCAGCGCATTAATGTGATGAAAAATCGCTCTGCTATTGATTCTCATTCGTTTTTACAAACCATCCATTATCATACTTTAATCAAAATAAAATCAAGGCCATTATTTTAACTATAAAAGTTGAATGGCAGTGCCATAAATTATCTGTCAACTGGGCAGATCAATGTCGATCCAAGTGGAGGAGAGTCACTATCCTTACCGAACCTAGCTTTGGCATCGTCATCCCAGATTTTATTTTTTACATTTATTAATTCAAAATCTTTACCCACCCTCTTTGAAACGATATTTGCCCGCTCCGGGGTGGATTTCATTGGTTGTAATTATAAAAAGTCCCTCCTTCTGTGCGCACCCATAGTTATTTTTTAAGATTTACTTTGACCACACTTTATGTTTTCATTATATACCAAAATAATATTTGTTTTGAATTTTTAATGGCCATTCCTTCTAAAAGGAACTATGTTTGTAAATTGGGAGCCTTTCGGGGGAGGTTTCCTATATTCACAGGATGATATAGCTGTGGAAGCATCTAGGTACTTTCAAAACCAATACAAAAGGAACCAAAGCAACATAAGCGACATGTTATGGGCAGCGGACTTGATATGTGAAATGTTCAATGAGGATGCTTATGAAAATTTTATAAAACCAGTCACGGAGGATGAGGTTCTTATTCCTATAAAATCTTTTAAAAAGGACAAGGCTGGCCCATTGAGTTTTTCATGCATTTTTATGATATGTTTAAAATGGATTTATTGCGAATGGTGGAAGCATCCCCAAAGGGTTCAAAATTGAACACGTCAGAGCCCTTCAAAGGGCCTCTGGCACGTCAGAGAAGTAGGGAGAGATTTTTACAAGTCAAAAAAAATTTAAAATATGATTTTTGACATTTAAAAAAAAAATTGAATAATATTTTAAAATTTTTTAAGAAGGGCTAACTTTTTTTTTAAATTTCATTTTTTTTAGAATTAAAATTTTAAAAATGTTAAATTTGGGATTAAATTTTAGATTTTGAGAAACTTTTATTTCAAAAATAACAGTTTCTTTCTTTTTGGGTTGTTTTTTCATTATGCATATGATGCAAGTTTCTAAAATCTAAAATTGCTAAATGGGCACATACAGAGATAATAATGGAAAAAGTTTTGAATTTGGACATTATGAATTTATGGCCATTGGCAATTTGGCACCCCGCACCCAACCCTCTTTTTCCTGGGCTCTCCTCCTCTCTAATTCGATTCTCAATTTCCCCAAATTCAATACACAGAGGAATTTGTTGTTTTGAATACACAAGTGGTGAATCGGTGATCACTGATGCCGTGACTCGTGAGCTTATAAACTGGCCTGTGGGAAAGAGGGCTTTTCATACAGCTAGGGTTTACTTGCCTGGTGGGCCAATGAATCATTAATCTTTTCAAGAAACTCTGGCATGATCTTGAGATACTGCAGACCCTCCTTCGCACAAACCAGGGTAGCTATATTGATACTCCAGACCCTCCTTCGCACAAACCAGGGTAGGGTAGGGTAGGGTCGCGTCTGGAGTATCAATGTAGCTACCCTTAGGAGGGTTCGAAGCCGGGACTTCTTCAGCGGGTTTCTTTCCGTTGGACACCGACTTCTTCTCCGGTTCGGGCTGCTATTCAGTAAAGTTACCATCTTTTTCTCTTTTTGCGACTATGGCCTTCTTGGGCTTTGAACCCTACGAAAAAGAAACCGCCGAAGTAACGAACTTCTCGTAAGATTGTTATTAGTCTATGTAGATATGTTTTCGATGAATGTCTAGCAGCAGGGAAATACTCTGTGTGGCTCTCGGGCGGTCCCTCCAACCCCGAGCCAGGGAGGCAACAACTCCTCTGCCTTGAGGCAACAACACCCTACTAATAACGGCTCTTTCTCGGCTTTTCTTGAGAAATCGCTCGGCATTTCGAGTCTGGTTTTGCTTGAATCCCCTGTGAAGACGGGTGTGAGGGAATACGGTTTTCCTGTTATTGATTTGTCTTCGGCAAGGGATGATTTGGTGTGCAGAATCGCCGACTCTGTTGCGGAGTTCGGGTGCTTTCAGGCGATAAACCATGGCGTTTCTTGCGATGTGGCGGAGAGGGCCGAGAAGGAATGCGGTGGATTGTTCGAGCTGGCTGTAGAGAAAAATGAAGTGATGTCAAGGTAAGAAAAGGAGGCAAACGAGATTGAAGACTTTGTTAGAAATATATGGCCCGAGGTATGTGCCAACGTCCGGTAGGTTCAGTTTGGCTTGTTAATGTTGTGCTTCGTTTTGTTTCTGTTTCTGTTTAAAATTTTATCTTGTTGATAAGAATCAAAGGTAGATTCAATGTTGTTGGTAAGAATCGAAGGAAGATTCGACATAATTAAGATAATCAGTACAAAGTAGTTTGTAGTGGAAACTTAATCTAGGGAGGTTATTATTAACCCCTTCTCCCAACCATTTAGGATACAGTCAATTTAACTATACTATACAGTAATTTTTTTAGATCTAGTTCATTTTTGTTGTTTAATGTTGGCTATAAATTTTGATGTAGTTTACAGTAAATTTTTCATTAAATAGGGAAGGTCGGGGATGGTTGATGTGAAAAACGCATATCTATTCTGGTTTGATATAGACCTGGAGATTGAAAGGATGTGGTGGCAACGATGATGACGAAGCATGGGGATTTATGTTTAGTTCTTATTTTTTCCATGACGAGTGCAGTGTTTACATTAAATAGTGCAGTGTTTAGATTAAATATTGACACATCACTCAATATTCATTCTTGTAAAATTTTACAATTTCAAATATGAAATAGTGTAACTCTATGGAAAAACCTACTGCTTCATAACATTAAATTGGATATTAAAATCCTTTTCACATTATGCTATAGCATTTATGTATTTTTATTGTATTTTCAAAGGTATATGTCATGTTCTCATTTCTACAAACCTGTCTTTTAAATATATTAGGACAGAGTTTGTTTGAAATTTTAAATTACATATTAAATTCCTTTTTAATTTGCACATTAAGCCAGAGCATTTCTGAAGTTTTATTATATTTTCAAAGGTTGGATTTATGTTTAGTTCTTATTTTTTCCATGACGAGTGCAGTGTTTACATCAAATATTAACATGATGATGAGTGCAGTGTTTAGATTAAATATTGACACATCACTCAATATTCATTCTTGTAAAATTTTACAATTTCAAATATGAAATAGTGTAACTCTATGGAAAAACCATGTTTCCTAACTATGATTTTGTCCCTATAGTTGGTTCAATTGTGGCTGAGTTCAAGGCCTGTGCAATATGATCTTGTGTGGTTACATTTCTCAATCACACGTGTAAGAAGAGTAATTCATTTACTAATGCAGCCTTTGATATAGTAGTATCTTTTTGTTTGTGAAAAAATAAAAAGAAATTTGAAAATAATTTACTATTGTCAATTGAATTGCTTTTTTTTTTATGCTTTTCATTATAGAAGTGTGACCTAGATATGTGCCCTTCTAAATGAAATTAAGACTTGCCCTTCAAATTTGATCACTGATCCCCATTCATAGCGCTTTATCCTCAACTTTCATTGCCTTTATTCCCAAAAAACATAGATCTGATTCCTTCCAGGATTTCAAACCTATTGCTTTATGCAACACCCTTTTCAAGATTATATCAAAAATCATTGCTGAGAGGTTAAAGCCTATTCTAAATATCTTCATTTCTAGGGATCAACACGCATTCTTAAAGGATCGAAATATCTGGGACGCAGTTGCTATGACACAAGAATGCTTATTTTCCATGGTGACGAATAACACTGAGGCGACCACCCTTAAGATTGATCTAAAAAAGGCTTACGATTGTGTGGACTGGGGTCTTCTCAGAATTTTGCTCACGAAAGTTGGTCTAAGAGTAAAAGGCATTGAATGGGTAATGGCATGCGTAGAAAATGTTCAATATTCTGTAATCATTAATGGAATCCCATCCTCCTTTTTTAAAGCCGAGAGAGGCCTCCATCAGGGTTGCCCTCTCTCTCCTCTGCTTTTCATTCTAGTAATGAACTCCCTCAGACTGCAGATCAACAAGGTTGTTGGAGAACGTCGATGTAGGCCGGTCAAAATTTGTAAGGATATCTTCCTATCCCACAACCTGTTTGTTGATGACATTCTTATCTTTGCTATGATATGCAAATCATCTTGGATCTGTCTCAACGACATTTTACAAAAATTCCAGTCTGCCTCGGGGATCCTTATAAATAAGGGCAAATCAAAATTGTATCATAATGATACAAACAGAGAACTTGTTCAATGGATAGCGAAATTGTTTGGCATTGGCCAAGACTCGATAAGGAATGGCATAAAATACCTTGGTTTCAATTTGAATGCTAAAGGGAACCGAAAATAGGAATGGTTGTGGCTCATTGAACTTTTTTATAGCAGAATATCCGGATGGGAATGGAGGCTTCTATCTCTTGCTGGAAGAAGGCTTCTGTCTCTTGCTGGAAGATTCATTTTGGTTCAGGTTGTTCTATCTCAGCTCGGCCCATCTTTATCTTCTCCATGCCTCCATTATTAAAAAATGCGCTCTCTAGCTGCAAACTTCTTATGGGGAGGGAAATCCTTTCAGTCAAAAATTCATTTGGTCAAGATGGAAGACATTTCCAGATTACGGAAAGAGGGTGGCTCGGGTCTTTTGAACATGAGAACTTTCGGAAATTCTCTCCTATGCAAAACTCTTCATAGAGGTATTTTTGGTGAGGGGCCGTGGAGCAAGCTCATAAACAGGAAATATTTAAAAGGTAGAGGTATAAAGTATTGGTACATAAGAAATTCTTTGGGGATAAAGAGGGGTTCTGCTATTTGGTTGAGTCTCAGGAAACTTCAACCTTTCTTCATGGAAAACCTGCAATGGAGAATCTACTCGGGGACTAACATCCTTATTGGCTTTGACTCCATCATAAATGGCCTGGCTTCTCCGATCCCCTCACCCCCGGTCCATTTTCTTCATGCAAAAGGTTTCTGCACATGGGAAAACTTGATTAAAGCATGGTCTCACTCCTCCCATGTTTGGATTGATGGATCGGATCTCCACCTGCCTCCCTCCCTTCATCCTCTATGGGAATCTATTGTTCAGTCTCTTTCAGGTTTGGCGATTCGTCGCTCAGGAACAAAAGAGGTTTTGGCTTGGGCTCTCCCTCACACTCCTTTACCTATCTGTGTAAAGCATTTATATGTAGCTTTATCCAAGCGTTCTGCCATCTCCTCTCAAGTGGTTTTCCCGATGCCTCTATGGAAGGTCACATGCCTGCTAAAAATGGTCCTTTTCTTGTGGTTAATCTTCTGCAACAGGAACCTCACATGGGAAGTGCTTCAACGAAAAGGATGGCAGGGTCCGGGCCGCTGCGCTATGTGTCAAAATGCTGCTAAATCAAACCTTCACATGTTTTTTCAATGCCCCTCTTCTATGCTCATCTGGTATGATCTCTCCATTTCCTTTGGTTTTCCTTACCTCATTTTTTCCTTTGTATAGGACGGTTTCATGTGGTGGAGTGGATAGTCAGAGTCTTGGCGCTCTCTTTTTGTACATGCATGCTGGCTCATATGGAAGTGGAGAAATGGAACCATCTTTCAAAACTCTAGAATTCCTGTGTCTGCTCTTTTGCTCTATATCAAGGAAAATCACGGTTTCTCGGGCTTAACAGCCCCCACAGATGTTTTAATCCTATACTTATCTGGATATTATGTTATAAATTATGTTTGTCTTGTAAATTTTGGTTCATTCGGGGTATCGTACAGATCGGCCCTCATCATCATGTTTGTTTTTTGACCTTTATGGATCCTATGCCGAACCATCAGGAACTATGGAAACAAGATATTTTCCTCCTCTCTTAAATGGGCCTATACTAGATTTTCTTATGTATCCTGCTCTTTATATTATCTTAATATATAAAATCTTGATTTTTCTTCTGAAAAAAAAATTAAAAATAAAATAAAATAATTTTTTTTTTACATATATAGTTTACACGATGTTACAAACAAATTTATTTATAAACTAATTTTATTTTTAATTCATGCAGTAATATTCTTTTTAAATGTTTTGTTTCACAAGTAAGATACATTTATATTAGTTTTCACTATCATAAGTTGACATGCTGATCACGGTCCTGTGCCTTTTTTCTATCTATTTGACATTATGAAAAATGGGAGATGCTATGGTATAATGATGCTTCTTTGTGTTTGAATCTGATATGATGTTTTAATATATTTTGATATGTTGGATATAATTGGGAAACAAAGGAGAGGACAGGGGTAAGAAGGAAAATGGGGTAAAATGTAATGTTATTATTTTATTTTATTTTTCTTATTTTATTAAGAAGGAAATAATATTTTAATTTTAATTTTGTGTGTTGGAGAAAAAACACATTTTTTTATTCTGGCATTTTAATTTTCAAATCTTGGAGTGCCTCTCTCCCAAAATCTATTTCAAATTTTTATATCTTCTGGGTCTTCCCCGAAGATCTGGATTAGTGGTTTTTGAGCATGTTATGATTTTATGGGAATAAGGGTTTAATGCATATTTTAGTTTCAAATTTCTGCAGCAATATTCAAAAAACTTTAGGCACGTTCTGTGACCTCCACATAGCACTTTCTTGGGACAAGCAAAAAGATATTTTTTTTTTTCATTTTTATGCATGATTGTTTTTTTTTTGTGGTGAATTTGTAGATCGGATCTGAAAGATTTGGTGCAATATTTACAAAAACAAATAATAGATCTGGATTCCTTATGAAAAAATACCAAAATTAAAAAAAAATCGGGTGAATCAGAGTTTGGATGAAGGAGATATTGCTGACTTAAAATCAACTATGTTGTAGAGATTTTTCTGATGACAACTAGTGGACGACGACTCTCCTATCATTTTTTGAAGCTTTTGTGCAGAATTTTAAAAAAAGGATTGTAGATCTGAGCTCCTCTTGAAAAATCACCCAATTTCAAAAAAACAATGGGTCAAATTGGAGTTCATATGTGGGAGATATCGCTGATTTAAAAAATCAACTATTTTTTCAGAACTTTTGCGACAACAGAAAAAATTGCAAGGCGAATATGACATATAAAGTGTCCAGGTAAGGATTTCCAACACATGAGAAGATGCAAAATGTTCCTTCTGCTTTCAAAAACATGTTATAATAAATATTCTGAGTTATATTGACTGAGTTATGTCCATTTTAATTCTCAAGTAGCATTCGAAGCGGGTTCCTATTGGAGATGTGGCCTCCCATGCACTTTAGTAGGCACCTGACATCAGAAAGCTGACATCATGAAGCTAATAATAGAGTGATAAATGAGACTCAGAAAGATGACATCATGAAGCTAATCATAGAGCAGAATATTCATATTAGACAAATGGAGGTAGAAATGGAGAAAATGATGAAAGAGAAAGAATAGAGTAAAAAATGTAGCCATAGTCCCCCTAGATGCCATACCCATCACTTAGCTCCCAAGAACAGGAACAACAACTGCAACAACCTCTTCAACTCAAACTACAAGCGCTGAATAGGTGACAAAGACACTTGTAAATATGTGAATCTAGTCAAAATAAATTAATTCATTGCAGGGGCATGTCAAATCTCTAGAAGAGCAGAAAACAAGAATTGAAGCTTCTCGTTTAGTTGAAATGCAAAAGTCAGAAAGGCTGCTAGAAAGGTTACAGAAGGTGGAAAAGGATACATCAATTGGTCAGACCTTGGTCCAAGCCAAGGAAACCATTTGGATGGGTATTATGGACTCCATGAATGAGATTTGGCCATGTATCCAAATTATTTTTGAAGCAATTATTCACATAAGGGAAAGGATGGGAGACATGCCTTCAAAAGCTTCTAATATCATCAAATTCTTGAATTCAAAGAAATCTCATTCATCAATTAGAAGAGAGATGTCAAACACTAGAGCTGGGAGTGAACATGCTTTCTAAAAAGATTTAAGAATTAATTCAGAAAGGATTGCCCAACATATATGTGGTTAATGTTAAGCTGATTACTCAAGAAGATTATGTTCTAAAGATGAAGGAAGTGGCTATAAGTAGCATCAAATTTAGTGTTATAAAGGGCAGCATGAGAGCAAGAGAATTCTTAGAGACTATGGAAAATTACTTCTATATCCAGAATGAGGTAAAACATGTCTTCAGAGTAAAGTCAGCATTTGCAAAATATACTGACGTTGATGAGATTTACCAAAGGGTAATTAAGTTAGCCATTCCAGATGAAAAATGGGGAAGGAACTATGTGATTTACTTTATTAAAAGTAATTCGGATGCAATTAGAATATTAGCTAGCACATCAACGCACCACAATTTTGGGTTGATTTAGCAACATAATCCACCAAAGTAGATCCACCTCTTCATGCGTGTTGTCTACCTTTCCTATCTTTCTGCCAAAGATCGATTTTATTGTTTAGGATAATGCTAATAATACACTGTCAGTTGACGCAACGATTTCATAATGATTTTGTAAATATATTTATAAATAGTTCACAGTTTGAAGTATTAAGGGATGATTGTTGAATATAATTTTCCTCTGCGAATTGGAATTTTCGAGCTGCTGGAAGCATCAATAATACAAGGAAATTCTTCATAGGATTCATGTGGTGTACGAAATGGTAATGTTTTTCTTCATTTTATGTTTTTAATCATTGTTTCCTTTTTATGTTATTTCTCGAAATCTTAATTACATAACATAAACTGTGATGAATAGAAGGGAAAATTTTAAGAATGGAAAATTATATTGAAGTTTAAAAACACTGGTGAATCTCACTAGTCCTTAATATGCTAACTATAAAATGTTTATTGATGTATTTCTAAGGTTATTCAAATTCATATTGATTTTATATATACTCTCTCTATAATGTTGGGGATTTTTAAGGTAAAATAATTTTATATTGTAAAATTTGGGTGAAATTTATAAGAAATGGAAATTGGCGAATATTTTTATTGGAAACAATCAAGGAAAATTAGCCCACTTGCAAATATTAGCCCCTAAAATTTTCCATGATGAATAGGATATGTTATTCAGAGCACCCTATTCTGGACATTAGTAATTTATATGTTTTCTTCTGAAGTCAAACTAAGGAATTATTCATTTCTCCTTAGTTTCGATTGAATCTTACATTTACTTTTTTCATAATCTCTTTAAAATTCTAAAAGATCCAACTCGTGAAACCTAGCTTTCCCTATGAGAGTCCTTCAAAGTTTGATGCAAATCTAGTTAATCTTTAGACTCCATAGCCCAATGGAATTATAGAAATTTAAGCAACCAAAAAATCCAATCAAACACAAAGAGTACAGTGATAAATAGCCTAAAATTGACATAAAACACAGCTAAATTTTATGGAGAGATCCCTCTCTAAATGTGGGAGGGCTAGAGCCCAGCTTCGAAAGTGCTTTCAAAGCTATCCTATGTGTTTATTCCCTCAACCTCGAAAAAATAGAACGACAACACCCCCATAACAAATATTCTCCCAAGAGTCAACTACTATAGTGTGTTTAAAAACCAACATATTTCCCTTTACTTATATCTTGCAATGAAGGGAATCATTGAAGAGAGTTATGAGAAAGTTAATGTTGAAGGGCACACCTTTCTCCTTTTTCTATCATTTATCATCTACATTTTCTTTCACTCATAGATCTTAGAATTTCACTCACGGAAAGTTGTTAACTAAAATTATATTCATGCATATAATTTAGATCCCACTACCTCCATAAAGGAAAGATGAAACCACATATAATGTAGGAAAAATGTTTTTAGCTACAATAATTTAGCCCATGGAATCATTACTATAACTCCATGTATGGAATGGGTATGTTTCAAGTGAAGAGGCATAGTATAGGCAAATTAGAATTTCTCCGGTTGAACCTCAAGCTTCAAACATCACAGTGTTGCATGTCCTCAGGAATGCACAAAGATGAAATGTTTCAAGAAGGTCCTTTGCTTGTGTTGAAAACTCTTTAATGGAAGCAAATATTTGCCATATTTATTAATGGTTATTCAGAAGGTTGCAATAAATGCAAAACATAATGACAAAGTAGGTAATTCCTATATCAAGAATAGTTTAATTCTTCATTTTCACCCTTTCAATATTAGTCTTGCATGTTATGTTTTAACCCTGTGACTTACAAGCTCAAAACCAAGATCTATAACGATCTCAGAAGGCGTTGCAAAGTCCCTTGTTGGTCTTGCAAGCTTCTTAATTGCACAATGGTTATTCAAAAATGTTAAATTACTTGCATAGTATTGTGACAAACCATGTTATATGCCACTCCTATATCATGAATACCTGTATCCAAATTATCTCACAATGATCTATTTAGTCATTATATGATAAATAGGGTTATTACCATGGTAGTGTACTAATTTGTTTAAAGGTTATTCAATAGAGTGTCGAAGGTAAAAGTTGTGATATAGAACACGGGTTGAGGTTTGTGAATGTTGGTGAGACATTTGCAACTTGTAAGGATGTTGTTGAGGGGAAGAGGAGTAGGATAAGGAGGTATAGGAAATCAATAACTTGAAGAGTTGGAGCAGAGGCTAGATTGGGATGTAGAAGTAGATTGAGATCCAAAATAAGAAATAGATGATGAACATGACGTTGAGCAGAGAGACGTCACAACAAGGTTGATTTAATATTTGAGCAATAGAGGCAATGCCAAAGTTGAAGTTTATTTTTATGACGGAAATCTGAGAGCTGATGTGCTTATTGATTTGATTGAAGAAATTGAAATATGTTTTGAATATGAGAATATTTAGGATCCAAATTGGCTGATATTTTCCATGATGAAGTTGAAGGTTCATGTTGCACTATGGTGGGACATGTTGCAAAAAGACATAATGAATAAACAACTGCAAAAAATTAATACTTGGAAGAATATCATCATGAAGATCAACGAGATATTTTTTCCTATTGATTACCAACATAATTTTTATAGACAAATCCAAAACCTTAGGAAAAAGGAGACCTCTATTCATAAGTACACCGAAGATTTTTCCAGGCTTTCACTTTAATAAGGTATAAAAGAACTAGATTTCCAAAGAGTTCCAAGGTATGTAAATGGATTGAAATACTTGAATCAAGGTTAAATGACTATGCATTATTTCGAGACTATTGATGAAGCCTATCATATTGCCTTGAAGGTAGAAGGATAATTCAATAAGAAAACACAAGATAAAGGTACATGAAGAGGTTCTAGAGGAAGAGGTAAAATTGGGACTGGTATAGGAAGTGAGCAAGAAGAAGAGTCTACCAGTGGTCAAGGTGGTAGAGGAGGAAATGGTGCTAGAAGAGGTAGAAGAAGTTTCAAAGGAGGAAAGGGAAAATATGTAATTTATTGTTATCATTGTTGAGTTGAAGGACATAAAAAATATGAGTTCCCAAAAGGAAAAAATTGAGGGAGAAGAGGTGAAGCTAGAACACAAGTAACACAAGTTGATGAAGCATTTATTGTTGGATCAAATATAATTGTACTGCAATAAGATCAGGGAGAGAAATTGATGTTTCACAAGGTGCTACTCAAGCCTAAAAAAACTGTAGCAGATGAACCGAGACAAAGGAAAAAATTAAAAATAAATAAATGTAAAGTCTGTTGTAACCAAAATTTGCATATTAAAAATTTGGTCCAAGGAAAAATTTTTCTATTTAATGTAGCTCAATTTTTTACATCTAAATTGCGAAAAAATAAAAATCTCAAACTCTAGCAATGAAACAAATCTAAGATGATAATATATATGATTGTTGTGTTGAAATGGAAAATAGGTTTCCACCTACAACTAACATGAGAATGACTATTACCTACAGCAGGATGAATGGCCACCTTCAAAAGTTATGATGAAATCAAGGTTGTAATTTTGACTTATCCAAACCTAAGTTCAAGGAATATTACTATTTTAGATCGTGGTAAGAACTTAGACAATATTATTGGGGCTAGAAAAGTCTTAAAGAAACCTTAATATGAAAGGAATACTTTCGATAATGCTTTCAAGCTTGAGTGATTTCCAACAAAAGGCATATGTAGGTGTTTCTCTGGTGCATTTTACCTCTATTCCAGATCCGAAGATTAAGGATCCTCAAATGGGTTGCATATTTTGGTAGGAAAAATGAAATTAAGTGTGTTTATATATTTATGACGCACCTTGTTTACTAAGTTGAAGCATTTTGAGCTTTAAGGCTGTAAAGTTGGAGCATGCATCTTTTTCTTGAATCTTCAACATTTTCCAACAGCCTTAAGAAATCAACTTTTAGCAATCCTGGTGAATGTGTGCAAATATATTAATGTTATAAAGTGAAATTCAAAGTTGGTAGGGGCATCATTAAAAAGTTGGCATACCAGAGTTGTAACATTAACATTGATGCAATCCTTCATGTACATGTATAAATTCCTCCTATTGAGCTTTCAGACCGAAGCTGTGTGGAATCAAATGTAAAAGCTTCCTACAGACAATCAAGTTGACATTAGATAACAAGCATATTTTGTGCTTTTTTGTGAGAATTCATTCAAAGAAGCAATTTTGCTACAAAAGAGTAACATGACGAGGTTGCCAGAAAATGGCCTATCTTTAGCTAACTCATCATCCTCGTTGTCATTTTTACATGATGGAAAAATAGATGGAACTCGAATAGTATTTTGTAATTAAGGAGATCTTCTAAAACTTTGTGAGTGATCAATAAAATGAATAACCATATTACACTAACATTATTGTAGCTGAAAATGGAGGTATGGGCATTACATATATTTTTCTATTAGTAAATAAACACTTTCATTTTTAGCATACATTGAATACCATCTATCGGATTTGTAATTATGCTTGTGAGAGCCTCAACATTCCTGGAAATAATGCTTTAGATCCCATTGGTGGTTTTAACAAATTATTTAAAAAATGTAGAGGTCCCTAGACAATGGATTTCTAAATGCATTTTCTGAACAAACGGAGGAAATTTTCAAGACATCGTGACATGGGTTTCTTGCAGAGGGACCCCAATTGACTTTCGCGTGAGTGCTTGTTATGCTCTTGGCCTGCGAGAAGATGCCACAATACCAAATATATGAAGAAACACAACCCAGAACACAAAACAAAATGAGAAATAATAACATGTATTCTATTATTCAGAGATGAAAGAAATGCTCACTTGCCTCTTCGAGGGAGCAACCTCCAATAGAGCAAGGCTCAATTACTTAATAAGACAAGATGCTCCTCAATGGGGAGTATCTATCCTTTATATAGGATTCATACATGCAATAACATGGGTCAGTACCATGGTTCTCTTAATACCATCTATCTAATACCATGACCCATTTGCAACTAACTGTGGTCCCTTTCTTTGAATGTGGGTCAACCACTTACAATTATTAATATGGGATTTATTTACTCTTTAACTAACTTTAACTATGACTCGACCCTATTACATAATAATGGGGCTAGGGTTAGACCCTAACATGCCCTCCCCCATAAAAAAAACCTTGTCCTCAAGGCTGAAGCTGTGGAAACTACTGAAGAATAGTGGTTGGTTCCCAGGGCACATCTTCTAGAGAGGTGTCTTTCCACTTGACGAGGACTTCCTTGATCATGCAGCTGTGCAGATGTCATTCTCACGTGTCAAGGAACTATTCAGGTTGGACCCATATTGAACCTTCTTCCCAATTCAGGTAGACTCGTTTGAATTATGCAATTGTTCCCCACAACTTTCTTGAGGCATGATACATGGAAGATGGGATGGATTTTTTAGTGGGTGGCAAGGATAGCTTGTAGGTTACTTCTCCAATGTGTTGAATTATTGATAAGGTCCATAGAATTTTGGAGAGAATTACTTATGGCCCTTGTCTTTGAGTGATGTTTTCTTGTATGGTTTCAGCCTCAAGAATATCTGATCCGCTTCTTGAAATGTGCACTCTGAACGATGTTGGTTTGCCTGTTGCTTCATGCGAGTCTGAGCTTGATGGAGATTATCCTTGAGATGGGCTAGCATGGTTGCACGGTTTTGTAGGAGTTGATCCACTTCTTGCACCTTAGAGCATCCAGGGATATAAGAAGTAGGTGAAGGGGGGAGTTGACCATAAACTGCTTCATATGGAGCCATCTTGGTGTCAGCATGATAGTTAGTATTATACCACCATTCGGCTAGAGGTAACCACTGTACCCATTGATGTTTCTTTTTTGAAGTGAAGCACCTAAGGTAGGTCTCGAGACATTTGTTGATTGCTTCAGTTTGACCATCAGTTTGGGGATGATAGGAAGTACTTTGTTGGAGTTGGGTGCCTTGTAGCTTGAAACGTTCCTGCCAAAAGTTACTTGTGAAGATCAGGTCACGATCAGATACAATGGAAGTGGGCATTCCATGCAATTTGAAGATTTAGTCCATGAAATATTGAGCCACCAAAGTGGGGATAAATGGGTGGGATAAGGTGCAAAAATGAGCATACTTAGAAATTATGTCCACAACCACCATGTTGAATGATTTGTTGCTTGACTTTGGAAGACCAATAATGAAATCCATAGAAACATCTATCCGGATTGAGGCAGGGATGGGCAATGGTTGTAAAGTGCCTGGGGACTTGATTGTTTCTCCTTTGTGGCACTGACACACATCACATTCAGCTACAAAAGTAAGAATGTCAGTTTTCATGCCTATCGAAAAGAAGGAACGACGAGTGCAAGCATAAGTCTTCTGAAAGCCTGCATGGCTTGCAGTGGGAGATGAGTGAAACTCTGCCAAAATGCGTGTTTTGAGGGTGGATGTCGGTGATATCACTACTCTATCCTTATAGCGAAGAATCTCATCCATCCAAGAGTATCCCAAATGTGGAATTAGGATATGCTCGCAAGTTATTAATGAGTTGGGAGAGTGAAGGATGTGAAAACCATTCCTTGCGGGCTTCTTCAATCCAATCTGCAATAGGAAGAGAGATTGATAGCAAGGTGTTGTCCTCCTCAAATTGGCATGATAAAGCATCCGCTATGACACTTTGACGCAATTTCTTGTAAATTATATCATAATCATATCCCAACATTTTGGCTAACCATTTAGTTTGTTGTGGCTAGGACAGCCATTGCTCCAAAAATATTTGAGGCTTTGATGGTCTGTGCAGATTTGGAAACACGACCCTAATAAGAATGATCGCGAGGTATCCACTACATGTAATATGGCCATCATCTCCTTCTCATAGGTAGATTGTCCCATATGTTTCCCACTTAGTTGTTGGCTAGTGAAGGCCAAGGGTTGACCTTCCTACATTAAGACAACTCCGATACCCATACATAAAGCATCACATTCAATCATAAAAGATTTGGTGAAGTCAGGCAATGCCAATACGGTAGTGGAACACGTGGCCTGTTTGAGAGCCATAAACACCTGTTGTGCTTCATCAATCCAGAGGAATGAATTTTTCTTGAGAAGGTGAGTGAGGGGTCTAGCAATGCAACCATAATTGCAGACAAATTTGTGATGTTAGCCAGTGAGAGTATTTGGTTGGGGCCAATCCTACATTGCTTGGATCTTTTTGGGATCCACCCTGACACCTTCACGCCCCATAATGTGGCCCAAATACTCGACTTCTTCCATGCCAAAAGATAACTTTGACAATTTGACAAATAATTTATGCTTCTGGAGTAGTTGCAAGAGCAGTTCTACATGCTAAAGATGTTTTTCCCAGGTGAGGCTGTAGATGAGAATGTCATCAAAGAAAACATGGACAAATTTTCTGAGATTTGGTTTGAGCAGGTGATTCATGAGGCTATGAAAAGTGGATGGGGCATTACAGAGACCAAATGGCATGACCAAGAATTCATAATGGCCTTCATGAGTTTGGAAATCAGTCTTGGGAATGTCTACTTCTTTCATGCGTATTTGGTGATAGCCTGAGCGAAGATCTAGCTTAGTAAATAATTGAGCACCATTTTGTTCATCCAACAAATCATCAACAACTAGGATAGGGAATTTATCTTTGACTGTAAGCTTGTTGAGGGCCCTAAAGTCTAGACACATGGGGTATTCCCCATCTTTCTTGAGAACCATGACCATAGGTGATGAATAAGGCCTGATGTTGGGATGAATGACACCAGCTTTTAGGAGTTCCATGATGATTTTTTCAATTTCGTTCCTTTGGGTGAAAGGGTATCTATATGGGTGCACATTTGATGGTTGTGCCCCTGTGACCAAAGTGATGCTATGATCATGTTCCCCTCTAGAGGGTGGAAGCTCGTGAGGTTTGTCAAAGACTTGCAGGTGGCTATTTAAGACCTATTTCATCTCAGGATGAATATGAAGAGTAATGGGCTCGATGACCTGGATGGCATTAAATTGGTTGATAACTCCATGATTGCCCTTTTTAACAATTTTTCCATTCGATGTGAGATGATGATAGAAGAAGTACCTGCTTGGAGTCTGTGGAGGGTATGCATGTGGTCATTCTGCTTAAAGCTAATATATAAATCCTGGAAATCCATTTTGATTTGGCCTAGAGTGTGGAGCCATTCAGGACCTAAGATAATGTCACAACCACCCGTGTTGATGGCAAACATGTGGGTCTTTAGGTGGTAATATCCCATCTGAAGTTTGATATTTTCACAGGGGCCTTCACATTTCATTGTCCCTCCATCAACAATCTGGAACTGGAAATTAGAGACTACTCTGACAAAACAATGAATAGCTTCTATGACTCTTTGATGGATAAAGTTATGTGTGCTGCCACTATCAATCAATACTACTATAGGGTGATGTTTAATAAAACCTCTGATTTTGAGAGTTTGGGGAGAAGAAATGCCTGCTAAAGCATGGAGCGAGATAACTAGTTCTTCTAGTGTAGGTGGGAGATCATTGTCCTGCTGGTTGTCCTCACTATCCTCCTCTGGTGCCTCAAAGTGTGGGGCTTCCTCAAATGAACTGTGATTAGTAGCATCAATTTGAAAGAATTTGGGTTCCTTGCACTCATGCCCTAGGGAGTATTTATCATCACAGTAATAACACAATCCTTGCTTTCTCCTTTCAACCATTTGTGTGAGGAACACCTTTTGAACCTTAATTGTTTGGGTAGTACCTTGAGCTTGGTTGGGGCGTCCCTTGGCTATGAATTTGGACGAGGCGACTGGGGCGCTAAAGCATGTTCCAATTCAATAGCCTTTATGAAATCTTCTATCCATGTGGCTGGGTGGTGCATTTGGATGTGGGCTTGGATGGCTTCTTTGAGATCACTTATAAAACATTCCAAGTATAATTCATCTCCCAGACCTGCTGTGTGAAAGGACAATTCCTCAAAGGCTGTAATATAGTCGTTTACTGTGCTTTTCTATCTGAGCTTAGTAAGACGACCCAAAAAATTAGATTCACAGTCAGGGCGGTTACAAATGGATTTTGCAAACACCTGCCAAGTAATTGTCCTTGGATAGCATTTCTAATGCCACTGCCACCATTGCCATCTTTGTTGGTCCAAGTAAAGGCCTCCCACATGTAGTTTAATTTATTCATCTACGATGTTATTTAGAGTGAAATATTGGTCCACTTGTGCTACCCATATTGCCCGATTAGAGCCATCAAATTTGTACATGTCCAGCTTGGGTGGTTGAGGGTGGGAATGGAGGTGATTTCCATGGAAGTGTAGATGATGGCTAAATTCTCCTTGAAGGTCTTCATTAAAAGCATATGCCTCTGATTTTAATGCCGACTTGCCCTTTGTGATTGTTTCTATTAATGTCTTTATCTGGTCGATTAAAGAAGCCAATTTTTTTTCAATGTTCTTGATCTTCTTGTTATATACATATTCGGGCATTGCAACCCCAAACACATATGTCGATAAACCAAGGTATCTTAAACCCATAAAAGTGGTGTTTCACACCCTAAAGGATCATGCTCAATTGATTATATAATTTCCCAAAAGTTCCACCTGAAAAACTACTCAGAACTAGCCAAAACTGGCCCATACATACTGCTCCATGCTTAGGGTGTGATGCATACTGGCTGCTACACTGGCCAAGTGCAATGCATACTGAAAGAGCCTTTTGTGGGGTGCAATGGGTGAGAGTAGACAAATGACAGAGATAGTTTGCTAAGTGGAAACCCAAAGAATCTTCTAGAAACTTCTCATATGACACTTGCCTCTCTAAATTCACGCAGGGATGAGTAAGGGATCATGAAATCTCCAAGTGGAACCAAGAACTATCAGTTAAATGACGCTAATCAAAAACCCATAAGCTGACTCACCCCTCTACAAATATCTACAAATGGATCCCTCATCTGAGAGATCTAAAGGCTGGAATTTTGTAATTTGTAAGGAAATGTTGTTGGTTTCTATTTAAGACATTGTATTGTTGGGTGATCTTGGTTTTCATGAGGTGAAGAGGGTTTTCATGCTGGGAGGAAGATGCTGGATCAGACAGCTGGGTTGTAATCCTTTCTTTCACTTCTACTATCAATAAAGTTATTCAAGTTTTTTCTCCATATACTTGGGTATTTGTGAACACAATTGTATGGTTAATGTACTTGTGATTCTACATTGTTTATGGTATTATAAATCTCTATGCTTTGATGGTGCTTTGTTTCTTTGCCTCTACAGGTGTTCCTTAAAGTGAGACAAGTGAGAAAGGAGTGACAAGCTCTATCAAAGGAGAGAGGAAACAAGTAAGGAGCCAAGTGAAATATTAAGATTGGTGCTCTCTGCTTCTTCCTTATCTATCATACATAAAGGAAAACACAAGTTACTTTGAATTGTTTGTTTCTAAGATAGCTACCCATCTTAGTGGGACTAGCAGATCAAATAGACACTAGTTTTCCCAGAAACAAAATGGAAACTCTACTGGGGAGTGATTTGTTTGTTTGTTTGTTATTTTTGTTTGCTTTATAAACTACAAATAGAGCCTGAAGTTAAGCCAGCTAGCCTCGAAATTGCTTTTGCTATGCAACTGTAAAGTACATCAACAGTGCTTCAGTCAATCTCCGGGTTGGTTTATGAACGAAACATCTGACTTGCAAACATCCTAAGTGCCCTTGTGGTAGCTCAATAACCTCATAAGATCATACCCATATACTTTGTTATGACTTTCTATCATAACTTAGCTATAATAACTGAACTTAGCTGCAAATTTTGAGCAAAAACCAAGTTTAGTTTCATTCCCTGGTTCATCGCACTGTTTATAACTAGCAACCTGGATGCATCGCACCTCCCATGTGTTGCAGGTGGGATGCATCCCTGTTTCCATTAAGGACATGTGCGATGAATGAATGATACTGTTTCCTTCTCTGGAATTTGGTTTCTTATTCTTTCTTTTCAGCTCTATTCAATAGTTTTGCTACTTATGATCAGTGTATCATTGCTGAAGCCTTCTTCCTTTACATTATTCAGCCTCCATTGATCAAGAATTGTGAATGTTCTTTTATGTATTTTTCATCATTTATAGTCTTGTTTTGTCAAGAGTAGCTTAATCAAACTGTCGTCTTTTGATTCAAAAGTGTCATAATTGTTGTTTTGAGTCAAGAAGAAGAGTGTCATAAAGTCTTCCTCTTCTACATAGTTGATTGTACTTTTGTCATTGTATTTGATTTGAATTGTCAATATTTGAAGTGTCGAAAGCAGTTTTCCATTTGAAATTGAAAGTTTCATTTTAGTCTTCCTTTCATTTTGAAAAGAAATTGTTGAAATGTTGCTTTGAAGAAAATATTTCAGATCTATACTTAGTTTTCCTTTTTGGCATTCTCACATTAATGAAGCAGAAAAAAAATACATGCATGTGCATTTGCATTTAGACTGCATGTGGAAAATGATTTAGGAAAAGTGCATTTAATATGTGCTCTCGGCTCTCTGTTGAAAGAATCACACTCTTCTTTCCTTAGTAGCTAGGATTTTCATTGCTAAAAGAAAACGATTGTTTATCATTTTAGATTGCATATTTATGAATTTTACATCTATGTCACACAATGAACCTTGAAAGACAAAATTCTAAGAAATATCAACTCTAAAATAAACCTCAATGAACATAAAAACGCTTTGGAACCTAACGCACAACATCTAGAAGTCTAGGCTAGAGACATATTCTGGCATCGTAAAACCTGGTAATTATCATTTTCATTGAAGTTTTGGTGATTCCTCCTCTTTGATATGACAAGTGCCAATACAGACTTGTGCTCCCCGTACCGTCCAGTATATATTGGGAGATCACAATAGGCTGATATCCTTTATCCTTAGGAAGTTGTGTCTGCCTTCGTATCGATCACAATGCACTGAGCACAACATTCGAAAAGATTGAGTACCGTACGTAAAATCCTTGGTAATTTCTCTTTAATTTACACCATGGTGTATATTGCAGTTTTGCGATTGGTTTGGTAATCCCTCTGTTTAAATTTCCAGAGTAGTCACTGTTATCACCAAGAAATGCAGTTACATGTACATAAATGTTGTCCAAAAAAAAAAAATTTCATTGTCAAAAATAGGTGTCAAATAGTTGTTGTCCTATGTTCGTTACTTAGGGATCATGTTTTAGAAAGTTATTAATGAAAATCATTTTCAGATACCATTAGTCACCCTCCATCATGATTGTATAAGGCCTGTCTTATCTGGCTTATGTCACTGGCCCTTTTCGCATTTTCGTAGCGCTGTTTTATTGGCTGATTTGGCAGCACAATGATGTTTTAGCTTTTTCGCAGCGTGTCAATAACCAACCATTTCGTAGCGCATTTTGATAATTTATAACTATCTGCGCTACGAAATCGCGGATTCGGGAATTTTGCAGCACTGATTCTTAAAATGTCATGTCTGGGGGGATGAGTCAGTGTGTCCGTCCGTTTATTGTCAGTTGGCGTCCTTTCCAAGTGATTTTGAGCCATCATTCCACCAATAGGTTCATAGCCATGCACATAAAATCATTCAAATGGTTTTGTAATGCATGACAGTGTTATGATGTCTGTTAGTGATGCATGAACTGACCCGTTTGTATGATGAGACTGTTTAATTTCCAAATGAGCCCGAGTTTCTTCCTTAAAGAACCTGATTGCAAGCGAGCCTGCTTTCCAAAATTTGAATTTGCCATTTGAGTTGTAGCCGGTGGTGTCTCTCTGTGCGAAAGTTTTCAAAGCGAAATGGAGAAGAAGGGGCATCGGTCTGGAAGATGTCAAAGAACAGAACCTGTGGGATTGGATCTTGCATTAAGAGATAAAGGTGTAAGACAAGCTTTTCAGGATGCTGGTTGCTAGACATTTTGTGAGAAGCTGCAAGGTGGGCATGCTGAGGTAACAAAAGCATTTGCCTTAAATTTTACAGGTTTAGGTTCTAAAGTGTCTATGTTAGAATTCCCGGTATCTACAGAAGTTATTGCTAGGGTGACTGAAATTCCGAGAGGAGGGCAGGAGTGGTTTAAAAATTTCAAATTTGATATGAACCCCTGTAAGGAGTTCTTGAAGGAACCTTATGTAGATGAAGATCTTACAAAGGTTGTGCCAAGGAATTATGTAAAGGAACACTATGCACTTCTCCTTACATGCATTCAAAAGTATTTAACATGTGAAGGGAGATATACTAAAGTTTAATCCTATCATTTTAAGCTGTTGCTGCATTTTACAGGCAAAGCATCTATAGATATCCCATTCTACTTGTTTCGTAGCCTCAGCAAGATGTGTGATAAAATTCAGCTAAAAAAGGATAACTGGGAGACATCACTTTTTCATCATGGTTTAGTGAAATTGTTAGTGTTGGATGGTCTACAGAAAATTGGTCGGGATTGGGATTCTTTTATTTTTATGGCTGGTTTTCAGAGTAAGACAGGTCTCACCCCATTTCCTATTAGAGAAAGAGATAAGTCAGTTGAGGAACCTACTCTCGCTGAGCTTAGAAAGGAGATAAAAGGCAAGAAGAAGACCAAGACTCAATTAAAGGAAGTAATGAAGCCATTGGTTATCAAAGAACCATCTCAACCATCACCAAAGGAGAAGGTCAAGCACAAGAAAGATGCACCTGGGTCAAGTGGGGCTGAACATGTATCAAGGGTTAAGACCAGAAGTCAATTAAGCAAGGAGAAGGGCAAATCAGTAGCTATTGAAGAAAGTCCAATATCGAAGGCTAGTTTAAATGATTTGCTTGAGGCTATTGATTTTGAACAGGCCAAATCAGTGCATATTGAGCCCATGCATATTGACTTAACTCAATCATCACCAGAGAGCACTAAAAAATCAAAGGCCTCGAAGAGGTTAAGGTTTGATGAACCTGGTAAAGAGTTTGTGTTCAGACCACGAAGGCCAGTTACAAGGAAACAAATTAAAGAAGCCGAGAAAGTGCATGAAGAGGAGGTAGTTGTTAAGTTTCCTAGAATAGAGAAAGATGAACAGCTGCCCAAGACAGAAGAGGCAGAGAAAATAAAGAAAAAAACTTTTACAAGAAAACAGGCAAGAGAAATGGAAAAACAATCCAGAACAGAGGAAGCAAAGGAAACAAAGGAAAAGATTCCAAATAAGAAAATCACCATTTCTCAAGAAGCAAAGACTACATCTACAAAGGACCAGTGGGAGGCAACCGAAAAAGAAGTGGCTGAGATGGAGAGGGTCGTAGCTAAAATCGCAGCCATGGAAAAAGAGGTTACAAAATTAAAAGCACAGCTAAATAAATTAGCTGCCAAGTGAAATTGCAGATTCTAAGTTAGGTGCTGTTCCAAAGTTTTGCTTAATTTTTCTTAAGTTCATTGTTTTTTAAGGCATGTAAGAACGGCCATATAAATCTAAGATAAAATAGGAGTTTTGAAACCGGTGGCAGAGCTGTTACAGTCACAGAGAATATTGAGACATTCACTAAAGACTGTGTTTTTGAAAAAACAGCAGTTTCGTAGCGCGCTACGAAACTGCTGTAGGTGCTGTTTTTTGAAGAAAATAAATAGTTTAATGGTGAGGTCAGCAGATTTTGAAGAAAATGCCTAATGAACATCAAAGAGACCACATAAGGCTATCAGGGCCATTCAGATAATGACAAGTGTGCATTCACCATAAAAGTAAAATATTTTGTCTTAAGCTATAGCTTTAATAAAGGTACTTTATTACCGATGGTTAGGGTTTGACTGAAGATGCATACAAATAGTTAGACTTGTACACCTGTTCAATCAACAAGGCTTCCAGCATATCTGGAAATATGGTGATGCTCATCAATTTTGGGGTATTAAAGAGTTGGGAACATATTGCTGAACTTTCGAATGATGGTAGGAGACAGGGACCGGAGAGACAGGGGTTTTGTTTTTATAATCAATAAACCATCAGCACATTCAGCATCCAAAGCTAATCTTTTTCCTTGCATCCTTATCTCAGCTATCACGGCCAAAACTAAAGGAGACAACTGTCGAAGACCTAGAAAGGAATGATGATACGAGGAGAATAAAATTTGAGTTTAAGTTTGATTAGGACTCTTTGTAATTACAGTTCAATACTTAGTAGATTTAATGAGTCTGTTAAAATAGATAGGGGTAGTTAATGGCAGTCATCGAGCTCCCCTCATGCTGCAGGAGGAAGCTCAAAGTAGTTAAGAATGTTTTTCTATATATAGGTGAAACTCTGATGTAATGGGGGTTGGATGTTTATGCAAAAAACAGAGTTTATATTGGCTGTTGTAAAAGACTTTTTACAGTAATAGAAAGACTACTTTTTCTTCTCAAGATCATTCTTTGTTCAAATGCTCAAGATGTATATGGTTTTGTCTTATCCTTCATGTTTTACAGCTCTATAGGTATACAATCACTCTGAATTCACCTAGTGCTCAGACTTCCTGTGTATACTTATGAGTTGAGGTTCTTTGAGAAATGTCCTTCATGTTTTATAGCTCTATAGGTATACAATCACTCTGAATTCACCTAGTGCTCAGACTTCCTGTGTATACTTATGAGTTGATGTTTTTTGAGAAATGTTTTGAGTGTTTAAACATTACATGCCTTGACTTCCATGATTGAGTAGTTGATAGTTTACTGAAATGGTGTTTGACTCCATGAGCCCAATGGAAGAAATGTTATGTTGTATGTCCAACCATCATGTTTATTTAAGTTCTCATTACAAGAGTTAGCGCTCTTAGTGTTTAAAGATAAATCAGTAGTTTATTTTGAGAGAGCCCTCTCAGGTTAGGGAGGCTAATCCTTAGCCAAGAGTCTGGTCTGAAATAGTTACATAGAGTCTAACTGATTAGCAGCCATCAATACTGATTTTGTGATAACAGAAAGAATAGAAATACCACATCCATCCACCATTATATAGAAAATATGATCTAGAGGAGTAGATACAAGATGCGAACGAAGTTCAGGGGAACCTTTATTCCTCTTTTTCTAATGAATAACAAGAAGTCAGAACGTATAAAGAAGAGGAGGATGATCTTGATGAAACACTAAAAGATCATGAGATTGATGGTTACTGTAAGAAGTTCACTGATTTCATGTAGGCTTAGTTGCATCAGAAATATGATCTTCGGTCATCTAGAAAGATATCAAGGGGATACGACCAAAATGAAGGCATTTCTTCCCAAGATCCTCCCAAGCCAGTTGACAAGGGGAAGGGGCCTTTAGATCCAATTATTAAAAATAATAAGGAGTCCTCATATCCAAACTACTTTAATCCCAAAGTCCTCAAAGAAGAGAAGTCACCTCCCCCCTCTAGGCCCATTTGTGGAAAAGAAAAAGAGCCAAGTAGTGTCTGTGGCTTCCCTAAACAAGAAGATATTGGTCAACAAACTTTTCAATAAAATGAGGCAGCTGCAATTCTCTCGTCAGTTCTATGACCTCATAGCTGATTACATGACAACATTCTTTAGTCAACGACAAATGTTGTTTCTGGGGTATGTATCAAGTTTTTCGTTTGAATATTTTTCATGGTGCATGCTTGTTTTGATTTTTAAATTTCAGCAACATGGAGGCATTAGGTATGGTATTCAGATGCTAGGATGGTATCATTGGAATGTTGACCTCACTTGGTTTAATTGATCCATATGCAAAAATAGAAGTTGTATATAAATAAGCTCACTATGTGAGTGTTTAATTTCTAGTTTTTAGAGTTTGTAGTTCTACATTTCAGTATTATGAGGAAAGGACTCCCAACAAATAAAGTTCCAGGGAGTCGTTTTGGTTTTATAGGTTCATTATATTTTTGAATCCATACCCAATGGTGAAGGATACTAGTCTGTAGGTTCTCAACACCTTGCTAGCAAGGCACTATCCCCAATTAGAGCCAATGTTGTCACTTACTACAAAATGTGTTCCCAGCTATCCAAAGAGTAAATCAAAAGAGAATTTTTCAATCATTTTCTGAGAAAAATAAGGAATCAATGCCTAAATTAGACCTTCTCCATTAGAAAGTGCTTTGAACAAGATTTATAGTGATATGTGGAAGTCCAAAAATGGACTCCTGGATCAAAATATATGGTCTGCTAAAGTTTGAAGGATTAAAGCCTCAGGAAGGAAATAATACCGAAGATCAAATATCAGAGGTCCAAAATAGTGGTGATTGCATATCGACAATCACATGTCTGAGGTCCAATACATCATAGCAGGTTGTATAAGAGCTCGGAGGAGATCGATGCATCGCAATATCACAACATCGAAACATCGACAATCAAAGGATCATAATTTCTAAAAGTGTAAACCTTTTAAAATTTGTGAGGTTAAAAAAAATTAAATAGTGTTAAAAACTTTTAGGAACACCAATAAAGGATTAACAAAGGAATTCATTGTAAAACGAATGGTGGGTGGGCGCTTTTCTCTCTCCTCTAGCGAGACACATGGTGACATATGAATGGTTTCGATAAAGCTATAGTGGTATTTGATATCAGCATGACATGGTGGTACGATAGGTAGTTTTAGTGTTTTTAGGGGCCTAAGGGGGAAATATGGGTGACATGTGTCACCACTCTAGAATTTCCACATGGAGTGATGACATCATATCAGAGGTTAACATATTAGAGGATGAGGATGTTGACAATTTATAATAGTTGGCAATTGAAAAAGTGTCGATAAGGGGGCTCCGATTAGGGTTGGCACATGTTCAAGAATAGCTTATAGAACCAAGGGTGCTAAACTCTTAATAAAGGAAAAACATCCCTATGGAAGGAACAAAATACCCTAGCACCTTAAGGCTAAGCCTCCCGTCACTGTACCCAGTCCCATGGAGGAAAATAGAAAGGGGCTAAATGAAAGGGGCCAAGGAGATCAGAACTTTGTTTTCGTAATAAATTTAAGAATAAAATTCCTGATGAGTAAAAGCTCCGATCTAACACTATTGCAATAATACAGGATATATTGGGCTCCGATAGTGAATACGGAGAGTTATGAGATGGATGGGTTGGTAGCTGCAAGATTAAATGTAGGAATAGAGGAGTTGGTCTCAGGAGTAATGATGAATGTCAAAGATCACTTAGTCAATGAAGCAAGGACCATGATTCGCAGGAAAGAGTGTTGGGTTTTCCTTGAAGTGATATAGGCCATCTCTATGCTCTGACACACGTCTTCAGTGAGATAAATGGAGGTATGGGATTCAGGAAGCAATGTGCAAGTCACCAGAGAATTAATTTCTCAGCATGGAGCTCGACAAAGTCAGACAATGAAGGACTTCTAGGTCAATCTCTGTTTCTTCTTTGTGACAAGAAACTGACAGTTGATGACTCCCAACTCTAGAGAGTGACATAACCAACCAAACAACTAAAGAGGAACATCATGGAAAAGACGTGGCATGATCAAGGCCATCACAAGAATGGCAGGGAGATATTTTCCTCAACCATTAGTCATTTTTATTTATGTCTATTATTCTGTAATTTTTACATTTTCAAGAACAAAATAAAATCCTATTGTAATCATTTTGGGCAATAGAACCTTCAAACACTAAGACAGCTAGTCGATTAGATAGCTAGAGCTTGGTTGAGATATTTTGTAACTGTTGTTCAAATATCCCCCTCTCCTATAAATAAAGGGAAGAACACTTATACCAAGTTCCCAAATTCTACATTTTAGAGGCCATTTGTTTGCAGAGAAAGTGGTTCCAATTTGGTTCAATTTTCTTGTTCATGTGGTGCTCCGGCATGTACAATTGGTAAATGTAATGGATTGGTGATTTGGACTCCATATTCAAATATTAATGAAGCAGTTTTGTTGATTCCAATTAGAGAAATGTGTAGTATGTTTTCCCCTTTGTATAAAATTTCATGTATGTATTTCCTCCTCTGAAATTTTGTAATGAAGCTATCGGTTTCACTCTCATTCATGGTTCTATGTTTGCTACTAAGTAGTAAAAGTACCTATGTAACAACAGATTTAATCATGTTATTTGATAACCTACAATACCTATGTAACAACATATTTAATTGTGTTATTTGATAACCTACAATACCTGTATGTGCTCAAGATTTAATTATTGTTTTTTTGAGACAAATGTATTCATGAGGCATAGAGCTTGAGACCTTAATTCACACTCCACTTTTTCTGCATTTTCACCTCCTCACTCTTCCATATTTCTGCGAGAGATTTTTGTTTAGGATTTTGTGTTATGTCTAGCCCTCTATATCGATTTCTCTCCTTTCCTTCCTTATGTTCATGTATACTACAAAAATAATTTTAAGCGCATATTGTTGTGTGTTGACTACCAGAACCAAGAGATTTCCTGTTTGAGATCAACCATATCTACCAGTGTGTATTTACTTAAGTTTACCTTGAAGAAGGGCTATTGAACCAAGCTCTAAATTATCCCTTTCAAATTACATGACATATGGAGTGCAACAAAATTCCTTGGACAATATTCAAAATCACTCCTCTCGAATTCCCTAGGCACTGGTCTCATATCAACCCAGAGGCTGTCTCTAGGAGGCTTCTATATCTTTTGAAGCACTTGTGTGATAGGAGATAGAAAAAGTTACAAAAATTCCCATGTTCATTGGTATTTTGACACCTGATATATAAGGCGTCATTATTATGATGACTTATCTATATGGATTCTATATTTAAATGAAAACAAAGTGGCCATTATGTGATTATTTATTTCAATGGTCATCTTTCACTTTGACTAGTCAACTAACATTGAAATTTCGATGATCAATAAATAAATATATAAATATCCTGCATGTACGAGATGTTGCGACATATTTTCTATAAGTACAATAATCCTGAAAGGTTATAAGGTAGTTTTTTCAAGCAAAAAACATATTTTTTTATATATATATCAATTTCATTACAAAAATATAATATTAGATTTGGTTACACAACCACTCAGTTTTATAACATAATCATCGCATTATTTTTTTGTTGTTGGGAAGAATATAAAAAAACATTAGATGGGGAACTGATTAGCCAGGGTTCAATGATGGGAAATTTTATTTCCCTTGCACTCTTTGCATGTGAACATGCCCACGAAGAATTTCATATGTTACAATTGATATACATTGTAGGAAGAATGGGCACATTGAAGGGGGGAACAAATATCATTGTAAGCTATTTATGAATCATTATATATGTTTTATTTATATTAATATATGAGTTAAAGAAGTTATGGAACGACATCACTATGTATGACATCTATAAACTAATAGGGAAGAGGAAATTTCAATTCCATGAAATACTCGTATGGACAATTCGTGATGCCTCAATACTAGAACATTTTTGTGGTATGTAATGTTCCATTGCACTTTAATAGTATATAATTATTTCAATTAGATCATATCATGCATGTTTTTTAAATGATTCCATTGTTTATAATTGACATAATCCTCTTGTAGGTCTTCAAACAAAGGGTACATTTGCATGTCCAATTTTTGGTTCTAAGATGAAATCTTATTGTTCAACAACTTTAGGGAAAGACATATTTGGTGAGTATATGAACTTACTCTCCAAGAACCATAGATATCGTGCTATTGAAAACCATCTTTTCAATGGGACAGAAGAGACTGGATTAAAAGCATGAAGAATGACACCTCACCTATGGAGGTTGGAATATAAAAAGAATAATAGTGAATGACATGGGCTTCCACGAGGAATGAAAAGGTATCCCTCTCAATTCATGAGGTTTCCCTACTATGAGCACCTTAAAATAACTCATTTTCTTGATACAATGAATATCGAGAAGAATGTGATAGAAACTTTATGGTGGATCATAGATGGTAGGAGATACAAAGAAAATATCCTAAAAATGTGTAATGACATTGTGGAAGCCAATCATGCAATGAAAAGTGGGATACAATCAAATAACAATAGAGACTGGAACAAAATTCCATGGTTATTAACAGATATACCATTCACTAGAGATATTATAATTCACTATAGATACCATAATCTCTTAAGATATTTCCTAGCAAAGTAATCCGAGCTAATTTGTATAAACATATATAACCTTTAGGAAAACATAGAAAAGAGAGAGGAGCCAAATTTCAAATAGAGTTAGAAGAAATGCTTGATAATAAATTAAGATTCTTATAAGACATAATTTAGATATAGATAGACAATAGAATATTAAGATTAGACTTAGTTGCAGAAAATGGAGGTACCATGGTTAGACTTTGATAACCAATGTCACTTGATATTGACAAAATATAGCTAGTCTTTTTTTAAAGACTTAAATGAGTTAAATATTCTAATGTATAAGAACAATATTGAATATATTTATGACAAGTTTACAACAACCCTCTCTACTTCCATTACCATTTTTTTTTTTATATATAGAGATTTTATGTAAAAAAAACAACGAACCCTTGGTATGATAACTAGTGTAAAATTACTAAAAATACATTAGGTATGCTTCTAATGAGTTTTTGAAATGAGATAGGATAAATAGATACAAATCCCAATTAAAAGGACAAAAATCGACTACATAAATAGAAAGAAAGAGAAGCTTTGCACATATCTAAGCTAGATTCTATGAAATTCTAAGGCAAATTTTAACTCGTAAAACTAAAGAAAATAATATGATTCCCTTGAGGGGATAGAATTCCTTCGTAATTTTTTTTATGAATCCCTTATTGTTGTGGAAAACATTCCAAAACTTTGTATAGGGGATGAAGTTTTTCAATATAAGACGTAAAGTTTTGGGTTAAGCAAATTTCAAAAGGGAAAGCTAAGGACAACACAGGCTACTAAGTTGAAATTTTAAAAATTGGAGGACTTATCCTCATCCCTCACATACACATCTTCAATTTTCTAGTCAAGTGGGGATTTACTAAGCCATGGAATAAAAGCCACATTGTACCTATCTTAAAAAGTGGATATAAAATAAATCCCTCTAATTAGAGGGCCATCATAATTAGTTCCATTTTAGCCAAGTTATATGGAAATATTTTGGAAATGAAGACCAGGGTATGGCCAGAAAGCCATGGAAAAGGAGAAAAACGGATAGGTTTGATTTAGAGGTTATCATGCAATTGTTTAATACCTTACTATGCTCCGAGATAATTTTAGAGGAATGTCACAATAAGAAAATCACACTCCTTTATTGTTTCATTGATTTAGAAAATATTTTGACGCAATGCATACCACTAATATTTGGAATAGGTTAGGAGAGCTAAAAGATCACTTGAAGTTAAGAATTGTTTTAGTAATGTTGTATGAGAACATTATTGCAAAATTTATGAACATTTGGAAGAAATTAACTATAATATAGGAGTAAAACAAGGTTGTACGCTATCCCCTTCCCTTCTTGGCATAAACATTGATAAGTTAGAATATTGTTTGGAATATGCAGGTTGCATCACTGCAAATATTTCTTCTATAGTGATCATCCCTCTTATTTACATTGATGATCTTGTTCTTATGATGAGGAGTCCCTTCGACATAGGTAAGGAAATAAGAATCCTGACGGAATTCTCCTCTGGTACAGTTACGTTTGCAAACACTAAAAAGTGAAGATTATGATAATTAAATGTGAAAAGACCATATATAACATTTTTGTATATGAAAATAATATTTTGGAGGAATTGCCTCCATAAAAATGTCTTGGAATCAACATTTATCACAAGCTTAGTTGGAAATATAACATTAAGAAAATGATAAATGGAGGGTAGAAGGTTTATTATGGGCTTGAAAACAATTGTGAATTTGTAGACCTTTTTCTTTGGGATAAGAAAAAAACTCTTTGAAACTCTCATTGCTCTTATTTATTTTATATGGATGTGATGTTTGGGAATGTATTTTCTCTAGATAATCTTGGAGAAAGATGGAGCAAATTTAAATTTTTTTTATAACTTAAAATCTCAAAATTAAAGGTAATACACCCTATCATATCCTCCTCATTGAAGAAAGCCTTCCTTTATCACAAACCATCTCAAAGTATCTAGAATAGAGACTCAGTCCTCTTAGAGGTAATATTATTCCTTACTGCAACTATCTCACTAGGATTTATGGCTCCTTCATGGGTTAATGTTGTACACAAGATGTGTTGCAATGTTTTAGATCCGTTCTCCCATGTGGAAAACCTTTTGCTTGGATTTCCACAGTATTTCATTTCACACAAGTTGGGGCATTCAACCTTCTTCAAGGGTTTTAGTAGCATGGTCAGATCTCCTTTATTTCCCTTAAACCATGCCATAAACCAAGATCAACCTTGCTCTTCAACCCTCCAATATCTCAACTATCTTGTTGCTCCTCTAACCTTTGAGTCAACCTTCTCAGAAATGGACTACAATCTTCTCTCAAGAGTAATCGACCTCCACGAACAAAACTTGACCCTCCTAGGGCATGTTTGCAATGTTGACATTGATGTCAAATGATCATGTCACTAAGGATGCTTAGATGCTTATGTTGAAAATGCAACAAAAAAATATTGATTTAATTTTGTCTTTGAATTAAATTAGGAATAAGATTGTAATTCCACATCATGAGACAACTTGAACAAGTTAACTAAGTTAATTTGACTTATTTGGCTCAGTTAATTTGAGTTGAGGGTCTAAATAGAGTCATGTAGAGTGTCTTATATGTTATAATATCCTTGGTTGAGTTTATTTTGAGTTGTAATTAATTAATTCAATTTAATTGAGTTAAATTCAGTTAAACTAGTTCCAGCTGATGGAGGAACTAATAGGAGGTTAGGCAGTGGGATGTTGCTTCATGTGTTCAACTAGTTAACTAATGATTTTCTCATAAATAACTCATGCATGTTAGATCTAAGAGTTACCCAATTGAGATTAGAGTTCGAGGGAAGTGTACTATTAGTTGTATAATCATATGAATTGTACATGTGGTGCATGAAGTGAGAGGAAGGTCTATGAGGATTTCATAATTCATATTGAGGAATTTCCCTAATTAATAGGGGCTAATTACCAAGGGAAAAATGCAAGGAAGTAGGGAGTTGGGCAAGACAAAATTTGGTTAAGTATTGTTCTAGGCTTGTCTAGGATGGTGTGAGACAGATAGAGATAGTCTAGAGGTTTCTCAAGCTTGAGAATAGCATTATAATCTTCTCATATTTTCTGACTAATGTAATATACAAATGGAAGGGTTTTTTTAGCTGTGGCTTTCCATAAGAATTCATTGTGTAATGTGTTGATTAAATTATTTCTCTTGTATGATTCATGATTTCACAATCGTTTAATTGTTTCTGCTGATGAGTAGAGTAGATTTAAGTCTATTGTTTTAGTAAATTACAATTACCAGTTTGAATCTACAAGAAATTTCTACATGGTATCAGAGCATAAATCACTCTAGAAGAGGAGAATATGATTTTGTCTTGTGTAGGTGAAATCAAATTTGCAGTATCATTCTTCAGAGCTAGTAGAATGTCGTTCTACAGATTGAGACTCGAATATGCCCTTGAGGGTAGTTTGAACTATATTTCTTGGAAGGACAAGATGGAGGTAGTGTTGGAAGACAATGGGATGAAGGAATTCATAGAAAAAGATATTCCTAAGCCTCCAACAACAGATGCTCAAGATCTGGAAGAGTGGAGGAAATGTGTTGCAAAGGTGAGAAGGATCATACTAGAAGGAGTTCGAGATCATATTATCTAGAAACTCCACGGGAAGGATACACCATATGCAATGTGGCAACCCTTGGTCAACTTGTTTCAGAACAACAATGACCACAAGAAGTTGACACTAAAGGACAAGCTTTGGAAGATCAAGATGGAGAAGGGAGACACAATAACACAATACTTGGGCAGGTTCACCCAATGTCAGGATGAGCTTGGGAGTGTCAGTATTACAGTTGTTGAAGATGACCTAGTCAGCCTAGAACTTTTAGGCCTTCCCAAGAGATGGCACAACTACTAGGATTTGGTAAATGGGAAGGATCATCTACCAAAGTGGGAGAATTTGTGGTCTGACTTGGTGCAAGAAGAGATAATGGGGAGAAACAGGGATGGAACCTCATCCAAGCATCATGATGAGGATAATTGTGCCTTAGTTGGAAAGGCAAAGAAAGGGAAAGGAAATACATTCCAATCCAAAGGATATTCTAGTCAGGGTAGCAAGAAGAAGGAATAGTCAAAGATTAAATTTTTTCATTGTCATGAGATGGGAGACTATGCCATGAAGTGTCCACACAAGAAGGTCGAAAAGAATCCCTTAAGAGGACAAGCAGGTGAAGCTCTATATTGAGGAGGTAAATCCCCTCTGCGGACAGAGGCGATGCCTACCAGCCCAGACCGGGTCTAGCAACAATCATAAAACGCTATAGCGCAAGTTCCTAATTGCAAATTAGCAGACCAATGATGAAGGCCTACCTGGATTCCAACACTATTGTTTGTAGAAGAGGTGGTGCTCCCGTTCCTTTGCTTTAGCAGATCATAATCCTCATGATCTCCCTGAATGGACACCTGCACATACAAGAAACGACACAAACACAAGCATAAAATCCAGCATATGCAGCTATATATCAGTCAGAAAGGATATAACTCATCATCATCACAAATAACAACAAGAGTGGAACCATAACCAATAGTCGTTCATTAATAATTAATCAAAGAAGAATACAATCAAAGTTCTGACGCTAGATTCTCCTTTGGCTGGGTAGTCAGTAGCGCATGTCTCGCAAAGCTTGTTGGGAGTAAGGACAAACCTCTCTCTCTTTGGATCTTGAAACAATAATATCCTTGCTTGGATTTGGCCTTATGGGAATCAAGAAGGCTCTTTCAGCATGAAGCTCTTGGAAACTTGACAATTCTGAATCTCTGGAACTAGCTTGTAAAGGAAAATGGGCAAGCTTTTATAGATGGAGGAAGGGGAGTTGGGATCATAGCCAATAATCATCGGATTGGCCATATCATCAAGGAAGCTTCCATGAGAGGTGACAAACCACTTCCTCTCTATGGAAATCCATAGCCAAACCACCCAACTCAAGATAGATAACAGTCTAGGAATTTGTTAGGATGAAACTTCCGCCATTTGTTTGTTAAAAAACAACTCTGATTATGGTTGGCATGGGTGCGACTCTATGAAAAAGCGCCAATTAGTGCACCCTCTTTGGAGGATTTTCCCCCTTGGCCTGAGGGCTACACTATGGAACTGCGCCAATGGAGAAAGAGCTATTTTTAGGGTTTTTTAGCAGGAGATGTCTTCAGGGCAAACAATGCTCATGTTCAGGAGAACATAATGCAAGTGTTTGTAGGCCATTTCACTTCTCATAGGTCCTAGAATGAGTCCTCCAAGATCCGGGAGAGGGGTATCAAGGATGGTGACAAATTTCTGTGTAACAGATGCCCCCTAAAGCATGAGGCCCGAGAGAGAGAGAGGGGTGAAATGATTTATGAGATCATGTCCAACCGAAAACACCACTTCTAGAAAACCTGCATGGAGAAGTACAATTGATATCTCAAATACATGATATATGTGGTATGGGCGCAACCATCCATAGCAGAGTACACAAGAATCTAAATCCAAGGTATGGACACAACCATCCAGTGAGGATCGATAAATAGACTTAGACATGGTCATAGCCATCCAGTGAATGAGTCATGTAATAATCACAATAATCCATAAAATCGCAGCCTGGATCCCAACAGACAAAATCCAGGGCCTTGCGCTCCATATCGATCTGAACAAAGTATAAGTTCAAGCATGTGAATATAGGAGCTGAAGTCGAACATGCAGGAACATCGTCTGATTACCAACCAATGATGAACACTGTTAACAGACGTGAGAGGTACCACCAATAATGACAATGGCCCTCAAGGTACTACAGGTACAATCAACAGCATGCGAATCAGTGAGCTGGCGTCGAACACCCATAGAATCATTCGATCGGAGTCCAATGATGAAAACCTCGCGTGGAATGCGAAGAACCTGCCATTGAGGCATGTAGGCTCCAAGGCACCAGGAGGGAGTCTCTAGATCAACTTCCTGGATCATGAGCTGAAGTTGACAGGAAGTGACCTTGATCGAAGGTGGGCCATAGTGTTGCCCACATCATCGATGTTAGATAGAGGAAGATAATGTTTTTGTGGATCAGGATTATATGAGTTATCAGAGGGAGGTTGATATTTTGCAGCCGTCAACGTCTCTTGAACATATCGGCGGCACAACAGTGGACTTGGCAGTATTTGACATCAATTGATCAGAGGTCATGGTGACAAGGGAAAGAGAAAATGAGAGGTCAAACAAGATCACCCAAACCCATGTAGGCAAGTGAAAAACGAGATGAGATGTCCCTACCCAGACACGAATGCAAACAAGTGCCATGTTCAAGAGAAACGTACTGCCGACACAACAATGATTTTGGTTCCATTTTCCCCACCATTTCTGGTGAGTACCGCAATTATTTTTATTAACAAGCTTGACGGGGATAGCATATGCTTGTAAAACGTTATTTCGACGGAATCCAATGTCATCAAGTTTTAACGAGTATGACAAAGGAAGAACTCGACGTCTTTTCATGTTTAGAGAGTTTGAAAAGACAACAGAAAAGTAAACTCCAGGGGTGTCCTTTTTCATAAAGTTGTGTCTCTCGAGCCCGAAAAAGTATAAAACAATGCTCGAAAGCACCGCCCAACCATTACGATCGAGGAGTACTTTTCATGATTAGTGACTTCGACCTGAAAAAGTAAAAAAGCAATTGAAATCAATTCATTTTGTAACCGTTACGAGCCTAAAACTACAAGGGCCCAACGATATTTTCGTCTTTACACGGTTAGAAAAGAGCTTAAAGGCGACCGCCTATTATTTACGTTTAACGAGTCAAGAGGAATAACTTGGCAATCTTTTCATATTTAGACGGTCAGAAAAGAGCTGAAAGTAGACCTCCATTTTTATTCTCTTTAACGAGTCAAAAAGGGAAAAAATACTCGGCAATCTTTTCATATTTTACGAGTCA